>JAVSCE010000408.1:0-17396 GCA_032199065.1 Smutsia gigantea | reverse complement strand
ACACTCATAAAATGCTTCTGGGTTTCCAGTAAACAATTTTATCTCTGTTCCATATCCCAGGCCCCTGAACCAATTGAGCAGTTAGTTGGTGTAACTGCAGTCCCAACCATTACAGTGGTTGCTCAGCAAAGGAATCTTTGTCTTTTTGCTCTGTGTCTTAGTAAAAGATTCATTCATTTATTTATTCATCCAGTAAGTACTTATTAAATGTCTATAATATGCCAGACACTGAGTGAGGTCCTGAGTACACAGAAATAAAAAGTACTGGTCACAGCCTCAAGGAGCTTATTAGAGAAGAAGTTCTAACGTACAACAGATTGCTATAAGGAACCCTATAAGAGTGTAGTAAAAGCACAGACTTCTAATCTCCACCTGCCTGGAGCAAAAGGAAGGGAAATGCTTCACAGACCTCCCTAAGCCATCTTGAGTAGTCACTTCCTTACTGACACTTTCTTCCTCTTCTCTCAACCAAACTATGACTCTCCCAACTTTGAAAATACTGTTTAAAGTTGCCTCCTATTCCCTCCCCACCAAAACTCCTCTTGTTTCTAAATACCATAAAATTCTTAAAGAAAGCCAACCGAAATCTATGAAACTCAGAAGCAAGCAAGGAAGGAAGAGACCACTCACTGAATATCAGAGAGAGAGGTACTTAAAGTTTTTCTCATTGTTTTCTCTACTAACTTATTTTTCATTTGCATTTTAATCTACTTTCCACTTGAAATCTATGATTTTTCAAAGACAAGACTTAGACTGCTACTGCCTTATAGTATCCACATCGACTAGATAAATATTCCTCAGTATAACTGGTTAGAAGGTAGGGGTGGGTAATAGTGGATAGGACAGGAATTCCTGCAGATTTCTGTTATTTTAAATAAATTTAAATTCCTGACTAGTGCCAGTGAATCTTTAACTTAATGCAATGAAATGTAAAAACCTCAGTCAACATATATTTAAAGTTGGAATGATTTTTTTTTTCAAAGCTTGGGATGAACAATTTTATCTCTAGCAACCTAAGAGAATTGGAAGGAAAAAGTAAATTGCAAATAAGTTTTGGGTGAATAATGTTCTAGGAAACCAGGTAGTTCTCAAGAGAGACATTAAGTGTGTACACACTATAATTCTTAAAAGAAAATACAGACCATGAAAAACAAAAAGAGACACTGTTCCAGATTAAAAGAGAATAAAGAGACATAAGAATCAAATATGATGCATGACAACTGAGTGAATCCTGGATTCAAAACAAATTTTTTATAGACAGTTGGGAAGACCTGAATAATGGCCATTATATTAAACATAGCCTTAAATTAATATTAAGATGTATATTGTTTATATAAAATTACATAAAAACATAATGATGTTTCTTAAACGTAATACTGACATTATGATGATGCAGGAAATTACCTTCATTCTTAGGATATTCATGCTAAAAAAATTTGTTATCATGATCACTTTAATATTCTTTCAAAATGTTTTCAAATATATAAAGAGAAAATGTGGCAAAATGTTAGCAGTGAAACATAGTATGAGTAATCATTATCCCATATTTTCAGTTTTTCTGGAGCATCGAATATTTTCAAAAAGAAATGTTGAAAGGGTAAAAAGATAGGAAGCAAGAAAGGAGGCCAGCCTGACTGAAGCATAAGGAGTAAAAGTCTCAGCAAACATGAAAACCAGCTGCATGATCTCAGGCAGGTCAAGGAACCTCTCTAGGTCTCAGATAAAAAAGGAGAAAGTGTATGATCTCTAAGGTCCCTTCCACCTACAAAATCCTATTATCCTACTACTTCTATTCAACACTAAAACTCAGAATATTACTATATGCAAAGTGGAAAAACTCATCAGACTGTTTTAAGAACAAAAAGTATTTAAAATGATTAGCGAAATGCCTGTCACATAGAATACAAATAATAAACTCCTCTCTTTTGAGAAAACATCTTTAAAAATTCTTCGGCAAAACAATAAGAGAACTACTAATTAACTTAAAAGAAATAAGTAACACAGAATTGGAAAGATTTATTTTAATATCTATTCCATTTCAGTTTATACTTATAATTATCAATCCTAAATGGCTGGAAATAAATATGCCCTGAAGAAACTACAAAAACAAAAAGGTAATAAATGAACTACCTAAGATTTTACATAAGCTGAATGCTTTCAAGTGAGCTTAGTATGATAGACATCTAATGGAAGGATGCTCCAGAATCTGCAAAATAAAATAACAATAAAATTATATATTAAATTTTCGGATAATGGTCTGGGAGAATTTCAGACTGCTTAAAATTTTAAAACATTTACCTTACATATACGTGTATACATTGCAAAATGATTACAATAAGGTTACTTGCATCTCCATCCCTTCATGTAAAGTATGCAATTTTCTCAGTCTGGGGTGTGTGTGTGTTTCTGTGTATTAAGATCTTAACATTTAAAATCTACTTTCTTAACAACTTTCAAATATATAATACAGTATTGTTAATTATAGTCACCATGCTGTGCACTAGACCCCCAGATCTTACTTATCTGTCCCCTTTAACCAGCATCTCTTATTTCCCCAACTCCCCAGCCCCTGGCAACCACCATTTTACTCTATTTCCATGAGTTCGGCTTTTTAAGATTCTGCAGATAGGTGAGAAGATATAGTATTTGTCCTTCTTTTTGACCTATTTCAGTCTACAATTCCTTCTAATGAGAATGCTTTTCCTACCAAAACACAAGACACACATGCCACCCACTTCTGAAATAGCTCCTTCTCATATATAGGTCTCATCTTAACAACTCCTAGAGGAGCCTTTTGTAACGACCCTATCTAAAGTAGCTCCCAACTCCTTATCTCCAAATTGTCTGCTTTTTCATTTTACTTCAAAAAATTTACTGCAATTCATAATTATTTTGTCAGTTTATTTTTAAAACTATCCCCATTCTAGAATATGAGCTGTAAGTATGGGATATCCAGCTTATTCATTATTATATCCCCAGAAGTGGCAAACTGTCTGATATCAATGTGCATCAAATAAATGAATGAAATAGTAAATGAATATATGACTACATTAAAGAATAGGCTTAATAATGCTATTAACAGAAATGCAGAAACCAGAAAAATGAGTGGTTGATAAGAAAAATAAGGTATGATTCAGTTTGGTGTCAAACTGAAAATACATGTTGAAAATACAGGACTGATGGGCACACAGGATAGGAAAGAGATACAGTGTGCGTTCTGCTGATTGTTAAGTGTTAGTTGAAAAACATAATAATTACATCACAAATGAGATAGAATTCAGTAGGATAAATGACAAAAAATGAAATAAATGACACAAATTTAAATTGACTGCAGCCTGCCTAGGTAGGAGAATAATCTAACATAAACACTACAAAATCCAGACAAGTCAAAATTGCTTCACAGTTTTAGAGGAAAAAAATAATAAATATATATTTTTTAATAATTTACTAAGAAGAGTAAAGTAACCCTACCTTACTCCTTTTCAATGTGGGCCATATCTTAGCTAAAGTAGCAGGTCCATGTTGAAGGATAACACATTAGGCATGAGGGAGACCCTTGAGAAAACGTGCAGGAAGTCCCACAGGAATGACCATAAATCTAGCCAGAAAAGATGAGCTGCAAGAAGAATTTCAAGAAGTCAGAACTGTTCACCACAGAGAAAAAGGTAAAAATGTACACATGGAATACAGTAGGAAATTAACTGCAACAGCTTGTCACATTCACCACTTTAAGTATAGGAATGCTAAACTCACCCAATTCATCTACTCTATGGCTTCCTCTCTCCCTTTCTTCCCACAATTTTCTCAATGAGTATACCTTACTTTCTCCCCAACCTATTCCCTCAGCTTTGAATAGGTAATTTGTGTTTTTCTCCATTTTCACAGCATAAAAATGATTTCAAGTTTGAAGCACACCAGAAGGAGGAAGTAACTACTTGTTAAAATATTATTACAGCCTAAAGAAGTAATTATATAAGAAAAGCTTTGTCAAAAACTGGGACAGTTTGGGAATGATTCTCTGGCAAACACATACTCTCTCTGCCTGACATGCTTTAGTATGCCAAAGCCTGACTCTTTCACTGTTCTCTCAATCCTGGAAACTAGGAGAATTTCTAAGATGTTTTTTAGTCGCTGGCTCCCTTCCTTATCACTGATGTCATTTATGTACTTTACAGCCCTGTCGGTTTCTCATGGTTTGCTTCATGCCCTCATATTTCTAATCTCAACTTCTTGGTTTATAATCAGCTCTCTGCTCTTTCAAGCTCGTTTGCCTTTTCTGTTTCCGGTCATTTCCTCTGCTTCTTTGACTATCACATGAATCAAAGGACATTTCATAGATGTTACCAATAAGATTACTCCTTCTGGTCAGGCAGCTGACCAAGTGCAGTGTGTCAGAAGTATATTCCAAGTCTCCTACTCTTTTAAGCTTTTTACCCTTATCCAAAGGGTTCCTTTTTTGCCTCCCAGAGAAGTATTTTATTCTCTTCTAGTTTGGCAAGGTTCTCAATGCTAGAATTAGTTAGAATTCTAATCTACATAAAACGACTATGTTATTACATCCTTCTTCTTTTTGTAAACTGCCAACATGACTGAGGACAGAAATTATGATAAGACAGCCAGCATCCTGCACCATATCTGGAATATCATAGTCACAAAACAAGTGATTACTGAATAAATGAAATTTCAAGGTGAACTCAACTTTCTCTGGTTTATAAACTTTCATGTAAAGTAAGGTTTTAACAAGAGTTGTTACAGTAAATAACAAAACTATATTTAAATATGAAAATTTTAATCATGACTTCTCTTTTATACTGGTTTCAATACAGTATCTTCAATTAAACCCCCTAGATATAGTAAACAGTATTACTTATAAAAACGTCCAAAGATCAAAACATAGCGTGTACCTAAATGTACACATTATATATGTTATCCAAAGACAGTCACCAAAATTACTGGACAATCTATTTAATTTGAATTTTTTTAGCGTTTCTTTTCCATCAGCAAAGAGAGTTGAGAGTTATCTAGATTTTTTTTTTTTTTGTAAACCTCTTTCCAACCCATCTGCCATCAATCCTTTTTTTTCTTTGGAATTTTTGTGCACCTTTATCCCCCTCACCCTCCCCACCCACTCACCCCAACCCCTCCTCCATGGTAACCACCAGTCACTTCTCAGTATCTGTAAGTCTACTGCTATTTTGTTCATTCTGTCTTGCTTTGTTTTTATATTCCACAAATAAATGAAATCATTTTGTATTTGTCTTTCTCCACCTTGCTTATTTCACTGAGCATAATATCCTCTATACCCATCCATGTTGTTGTAAATGGTGGGATTTCTTTTTTTTTAATGATGGAATAATATTCCATTGTGCATATGTACTACATCTTTTTTATTCATTCATCTTTTGATAGACAGGTTGCTTCCATATCTTGGCTATTGTAAATAGTGCTGCAATAAACATAGGGGTGCATATATCTTTTTGAATCAGGTATTTTGTCTTCAACAGGTAAATTTCTAGAAGTGGAATTACTGGGTCGAATGGTATTTCTATTCTTAGTTTTTTGAGGAACCTCCATATTGCTTTCCACAGTAGTTGTACCAATTTACACTCCCACCAACACTGTAGGAGGAAGTCTATGTTCTGGTCTTTTGTGATATAAAAACAGTTATTTTCAAAGACCTAAGACTAAGAAGACAACTATTCAACTGGGATTCCATGCCCAACATTAAGCAGTATGAAGTGTCTTGCTCAAGGAAGCTGGTCAAAGCAAGTGTTATGTATCACCCTCCATCTCAAGTCTCTTTATAATTCTTTCTAATAGAAAAAAATAGTATTTTTCCACTTGATATTGAAATAGTTTGAATTAAAAATAAGTAGGAAATTCTTTCATATCATCTCTAAATGGAACATTTCTTTGTTCAAACTACTACAAACCTATGAATAAATATTATATTCCTTGTATTACTTCAAAGATATTACCTTCCTTATCAAAACTCAACAAAGTAGGTATATAGACAAGTTGAAATGTATAACTACTACTTTCTAGGGCACCTTAATCTTCCCCACCAACTTCCCCATCTACACAAGGCTACCATCTTCTAAGTCACACTAAGAACTAAATACAGTTGGTGTTCTTTAAATATGCTTCTCTTCACAAGGACTAGAGTGAGGCAAGAGAGATGCCTAGGGTGCAAAATTTAAAAGGACATTCACTCTCAGGGTCATACAAGTGCCGTCCTGTAGTTGCATGACCTTAAAAGAGACCACTGTCTTAAATCTTGTGTCCTAGGCATCTCCCTTACCTTACCCTAGTCCTGTCATTACTTCTCTTTCTCACCTCTACTATTCCTACCTATCTAGTAAGTAACACCCTAATTCTAATAAACCAAAAATCTAAAATTAAGCATGAATTTAAATATACATTTTATTTTTAGTGATGAATTTTACATCTATTTAAATCATGTTTTCAAAGATAATCTCTTGTTCATGATGTGATGTTTAGTGAAAAAAGACGAGGCATTACCATATACAATAAGATTCTAAGTTGTTTTTTTAACAAGTGTGAGTTGCATGTGCATGTGAGTGACAGGCTTGTGTCATTTTTCACTCCCCCTCTCTTAGTAGCAGCATCTTAATTTTCTTCTATTGACCAACCCTTCTCTTATTCCCAATCCATGTAGATGGTAACCTTAACCATTCTCACTCTCAAGTTCCTGGAAAAAACACAAAGCTCCTAGAATAAGTGCATGACCATTTCTAGACAATCAGCATATTCCATTCCCCAAGCAGTAGTTCAGAATTAGGTATGGGACCCAACTGGACCAATAAAACGCAACCCCAAAATTTTTTCAGGAATTAACCCAGAAGTTCTTGGCTGAGGTTGCTAAACTGAAAGAACATGATTAACTACTACTTGGCAGTGAGTCAACCCAGATAAAAGAACAGCCAAGAGATGGAAAGAGAAATGAAAATTCTGAAAACATTTTGTTCCTAGATCTAATCACACCTGCATTCAATGAAGTTCAGGTGTGGGCAGATGTAACTGCTGGAATTTTAGTATTACTATGGAGAAACCACTCTTTCTGGATTTCTCACATTCCTGCAGTCAGAGCCTTCTGAGCAAAAGGTACTGCAAGGATATTTGCATAAAAGAGAGCCTTGGAATTTAGAGTTAGTGTCTCCCTAAAGACAGACCATTCCAATTAGCTTTGAAGAAATAAAGCTCTCTCCTTTCCTTCTCTGGAAGACATTTACTTATATTCGTTTTTTCTTTTTTACTTATATTTCTTATGTCACTTCATATTTTTTACTTAAATTTACTTATATTCTAGGGTAATAAACACACTTCCCCCTTCTCTATTCTCAGTCCCATCAGTGTTTCAGACATGAGGCAACAAAGTATTTTTTATTTATTAACTTATTCAACAAATATTTGCTGAGAGCCTACTAAACTGTATGTCATGCATATTCCTACACAACAAAACACAAAAATTCCTGCCCCCCATGGAGACTGTATATGAGAGAACACAAAACACAAAATAAATAAATAAATCACACACAGTATTAAGTGGTGGTAAATGTTACAAGAAACAAAAAGCAGGGATAGGTAATTAGAAGTATGGGAGAGGTAGGAGACTTCAAATTTATGTACACGATCAAAGACTTTACAGATGAAGTAACATTTGAGCAAAGACCTACAGGAGATAAGGAAGTAAATCATGGATATCTGGAGCTGACCATTCTAGGCCAAGGAGACAATAAGTGCAAAGCACCTATTTAAGAAAGAGCAATGAGGTCTGCGTGGAATGAATGGTGAAGACAGCAAAAAAATCTGAGTTCAGAGAAGAACCTGCATGAGGAAGAGCAAGACCACAAAACTAGCTCATTTTTAAGAACTTGAGCTTATACTGTTGCATGGGAAGCCACTGAAAGATTTTGAGCAATGAAGTGATGTGATCTCTTACTTTCAAAAGGATGAAACTAATATTCTGAGGATAATACTACTACTGTAGCATGGAGACTTGTTAGGAGTTATGTAGAAGAGAGAGGGGATGGTGTTGAACCAAAGTGACCAAGATAGGGGTGAGGAGAACCAGTTAGATCCAGATACATTTAGAAGCCAACATAATATGCTAAAAGATTTTGTGGGGGAAGTGAAAAAAAAAAAGACGAATCAAGGATAACTTCAAGGTTTGGGGTCTGAACAACAACAAAAAAGGATGGAGTTGCCACTTACAGATATGGGAAGGATTAATTTTTTAATTGGGTTTCTCTTGCTGGTATCCAAAAGAAGCCTGATAAAATATAAAATTTATGCCAGGAAATCAGATAAGAGAAATGACAGCTCTAAAATGTGGAACTGACTGAGTCAATAATAACAGAAAGTGAAGGGGATTTGGTATCCCCCTATTGCAGTTTGAAAAGTCAGCATTCCTCAATAAGCAAAACAAGCTGGTAAACTGCCACCTCTTATAAAGCTATGTGCCTACTAAGGATGGAACTGTAAGGTACTTGGTAAAAAATGTTAAGATGTTGATAAATTACATACTATATAGCATCTTCAGTAACATCCTTCAAAAAGAAGCATACTTTGAGAGAGTCTTAATAAAAGGAAAATCTTTTCAGTCTTTCACTACAAATCTAAGATGGCTGATAATCTTGCAGTTTAGGGGTTGAACATCAAACTATCCCTAAACTAAAATTAGAGCCTTTAACCACACAAAAATGAAAAGTGAGAGAAGCTAATGCTCTGGGCTACTCCCCAAGGATCCTAGAAAATGAGCTATTTACCCATTATAAAGAGCCATGAAACAGCCTGGGGGCAGGGACAAATTTGCTGTGCATTTTG
The DNA here is from genome assembly GCA_032199065.1 of Smutsia gigantea. Lineage (NCBI taxonomy): Eukaryota > Metazoa > Chordata > Mammalia > Pholidota > Manidae > Smutsia > Smutsia gigantea. Next base: position 8,549 of record JAVSCE010000408.1, on the reverse strand, counting down.
TCACCTCAAAAAGTTCTTCTGAGACAGAAGACCCAGAGACAGAGGCTAAGAAGTAAACTGAGAAGCCTAGTATTTGCATGGTTTTATAACATCAGTACTATGGCCATTTTGAACAGGAAAATTCTTTGTTGTAGCAAGTTGCCCTGTGCACATCAGGATATTTTATAGTACCCTTGGGCTCTACCTACTAGGTGCTAATAACACTGCCTAGTGGCCCCCAACAGGCCATTGTAACAAGAATGTCTCCAGACATTGTCAAATGTCCCCTGAGGTAAGAACTGCCTCCTGTTGGAGAACCACTGGGTTATGGTGATGGGCAAAGTTGTTTAGAGACATACCAGGCAATGGTTTGATTCTAGGGCTAAGATTTGGGCTTTGGGTACTTGGGAGAAGTTGATTAAATGCAAATAAGTTTTTTAAAAACTTAACTAAGTTTATAAAAAGTTGTATTGACTAAGAACTCCCAACAAAGATTTGTTACTGCTCAACTCCTAAGATGGTTCCTGGGACCCCAACACTTCATCAACAGCAAAAAGGCTATTGAAGCAGTGTAATCCCCAATCAGGGAATCCCTCTTAATACTCATCTTGGCTGTGACCAGAAAGAAATAGAAAAAAGATCTTCCCAGGTGACAGAAACAGAGATAGCCATATTGGTTAATCAAAAATCTTATTCCTTTGCCAGGAATAATGAAATATGTACTTATTATGGACTGGAAAATCTCTGTAGGTTGTTTCTCCTTTTTCGCTTTTCTAATTGAGAGATTTATTGTCCTTATATTATGGTGCTTCTATCATTCAACATGGGTTTTATCAAAATTGGTTATATTTATCATTTAACCATAAATTCCCAGACCCTGGAGTTATCTATTCAAACAGAACTGAAATTACCTAGAGATCCTAGACTTAACATTAGTTGCAGTAATTAATGAGTCTTTGAGTTGTCTTCCCTTGTTGGGGGACAGGGTGTAAATGCATCAGAAGTTTTAAGTGAAAGATCTGATTGTGTTAAGTGGGGGCACTTTTTTCAAGGCTTATATGTAAGAAGGACACGTGAGCACATTGGAAAGACTGTAATGAATATCTTTTGGTTACATTTGCCCAGCATCCACTCCCCTTTCCCATAATCACAATACCTTCTTTTTCTTTCAGTGACCCACCTACCCTAACTTTCAGTCCCTGTGGGTTAGACCTAGTATATCATCATATGGTATCCCTCAGCCTTGGGATGAATAAGGATGAAAACATGATCCAATTCATTCAATGAGGTGTAATCCCAGAATTTATGCTAAACCTATGGATAAAAGAAGCTCATTTTATGTTGGGCTTACTAAACTGAGAATATAAGCCTAGAGCCATTGGAGAGCTCCAGGTAGAGAATGCCTACCTGAAAGTATACCTAACACAAGAGAAAGCCACTGAGTACGTCCTGAAGCCATTGCTTCAGCCCTTGAATCCATCGTACCTGAAAAAAGCACACTCCTGTTTGTCCTAGTGCCCTAAAGCTAGCTAGTATGCGTAGGGTTTTGGTCTCATGCAGCTAAAAGGAATTGAGAAATCTATTGTTACTACCAGTTATCACATGAAATTAATACCAGTTTTCAAATGAAAAAATTGAAGCTATAAGAAATTATCTGCATAAATTCATTCAATCTATATTTAACCCTAGGCAGGTCTCACTCTACCTAATATCCATGTTGTTTGTACTTTATCAGTACTCTTTCTCGGGATAACAGTTTGAAACTCCTCTGTGCTTTATAATTATTTGTAGCTATATGATAAGTCCTTATATGGAGTATCCTATTACCATTTGTTGAATAACCAAAAAAGGAATTATATGCCTTCCTGCTCTGTGCCATTCTTGCAAAAATTCACCTCATGTGACTTTGAACATTTCTGCATTATTTTTATAACATGGGCTACCTTGTATAACTTTTCACCATTTTCATCCTCTTCCAAAAACCATGATATTACTGTATATAATAGCAATTATCTCTAAGCTAAGTCACTTCAGTCCTAGAATGTCAGTTCCAGTCACAGGGTAAACCAGGCTCCAAAAAGAAATAGGAAATCACCTTAGAAAGAGGCCAACATCAAGGTCTGTTATAATTAATTGTGAAATTCAGAAAAGGACACCTATACTATCCTTTAAGGGAGGATACTTCTGTTTATGTTAATATTTTAAGATATTCATAAGACCTACATTAACTTCTAGGAAGAAACAGCTATTTATAAACAGTCAAATCGCTTTCAAATATTATTGCTAAGGGTGAGACAGAAGGGAAATGGGACAGGATTTATGAATATAAGATCCCTGACACTTTCCAGAAATCTGCCTAACAGTCGTGAAGATTTTTGACAGAGCTAAAACACTCAACAGCAATGTTTCACAAGTCAACTTCTGTTTCCCTAAAAGGTGTGGTGGATTAACATCCAGATGAAAGACTCACTGGATTCAACATTGCATTTTTAAACTTACTCAAAAATGTCTATTGTCTGGCTAAGATCTACCACTTTCTTACCTTTTTACTTTTTCTTCACTCTAGCAGCTGGCTTTCATTTTCAGAATATTTTATATAAAGAAATTATGTTTTATAAACTTGAAAAAATTTGTAACATAGAACAACCTCAAACAGAGAACAAACCAAGATGAGATGTGGACACTGGGAATTAGGTAGGGTCATGCATATATTTTAGGGTCTCACTTCCAGTAAGAGGAATATGTTTCAGCAAAACTGCAAATATTTCAACATGGACCTTATAGTCACTCCCAAATAGCTGAAACTGATATTAAATCCAGAACTGCTAATGGTTTACTATATTTACCTTTTTATTTATTTCAGTTTTAGCATATGAAAGACTTAGTTCAAATCTCAGGTGTCACTTTATAGTTGGGTCTCCAAGGATAAATGATGTGACCTAAGATTGGTTCCAGATTACAAAAAGAAAATACAAGCTATCCAATTTACAAAGTTGTCATGAAAATCAAAACAAATGTACAAAAAGTATCTAGCACTTTCAGTACACAATGAATGTTAATATCCCTCTGCATGACAGTACCTGACTACACATAATAGACTCAAAAACGTTTACTTGCAGAAACTGTTTCTGCCTTAGAGATTAAAATGCTAAGGAGGGGTGAAAAAAGGAATATGCATGAACAAATAATTACAATACAATATGCTAATAAGTATATATATATATCAGTAAGAAGAAAGTGTCTCCTGCTTTATAAAAAGTTTCTATTATATATATCTAGATAAAGATACTTATACTTTGTCCAACTTAAATTTTTATAAAAAAGAATAGTGATCTTACAAGTTATTTATCATTAATATGAGACTGTTGCACTGTTTAATTCCATTTAATTACTCTACCAACTTATTCAAAACATAGAAAGTAAAGGGGCCTGACAAAACAATGGTATTTAACTAGATAACATAAATTTGGAGTAAGTTCAGAGTAGATATGAAATGCAACAGTGACTGGATTTGTGTCACTACAAAGTCCGCCATACCCCACACTATACTGAAACAAACAAAAAGGTGAGGCTTGAAGATGTGTCCTTTGCTCCTAGCAAAGCAAAATTTGCAAAGCCTTAAAGCTGAAATGATGGTTAATCTGTTTAAGAATGTATATAGAAATCATGTGATTCTGAAAGAACTACAATTCAAGAGAGTCAGAACACTGTACAAACATCTTGATGAAGTAAGTACTGTGGCTGCTAGGGTAGCTACTGACCCAATTGTTACCAGAACTAATTAGTAGAAGCATCAAATGCACTTGCCTTTGCTTAATGGAAATTGACAAAAGAGCCCTACCAAATGACAGGAGAAGCTAGGGAAATCCTCTCAAGCTGGACGTTTAGAAAGCAGAAAGAACACAGACTACAGAAGTGTTCAACTCCAAGGAGACAACAGCCAAGAAACAGCAGCAAGCATTACAATGAACAACGACTAACTCTCCCAAGTGGGGACAATGCAGCAGGCTCTGTGATTAAGCCAGAAACACTTGTTCTGCAGACCCTAGGACACAAGAGCCAAGAATTAGAACCTCTGCATCTAATCCAATGATGTAATGTAAAATCACCCAGCCTTCATTTCAGAAGAAAAAAATTCTCTAATAACTTTAATGACTGAGTCCTATTTATAGAACTGGTAAGGGTCAGAAGGGGTCACTTAAATATTTGAATTAACTGCGACTGTATTTTATGAAGGTAGTTTTATCCTAGATCCACAAAGGTTTTGCGAATACCACTTGCTAATGACAAGGGTCTAATGAATATAGTTTTTCTAAGTCTTCACTTCTAACTGCATATTATACATACCACATCCATGTAGGATGAGCTATTTAAAAGCAATCTCATTCACAGCAATGTAATTTTAAAGATACTTTTTTGACTAAGCCAGTATAAAAAAATTTTTATATACTAAGTTCCCAGAATATAAATATTCTAGTATTCTAGTATTAAGAGTTCCCTTTCTTCTAAAACAATTGTCGAAGTACTTTTTCTTCAAGTAAAATAATCCATACTAGAAAACTAATTTCAATTTTTCTATAATAATTAGTGTTATTTTATTTACAATAAAGCTCATGATGTTATTACTCAAATGTTTTTAAATGTTCATCAATTACTGACTTTAAATATAAGACTCTTAATAACTACACAAAATGAGTAATCCTCTCTTCTGTAGGATTGTTAAGAAAAAGTGAAATGACATTCATTTTAGAAAATGTGGAAGTAATTTGGGTCTCAATTATAGTACTACAAGGTGTCTCAAGCATTCATTATTAATGGTCATTCTCAACAACTTGTATTCTGATATGCTTTCTTCAGTGGGGAGGATACAATAGAATTAAAGAGAGCATGTTAGGAAACTGCACATCAGAATATGTCACACATATAAATATCCTGTACCTGGATGGGAAAAATGTTAATATTCACTGGCTTTGTTTTACTGCTATTTGGTTCAACTCCTACTTCAGTTCAGTGTGCATTTCACAATACCCATTAATTATAGGCTGGTTTGGCACTTAAACTCTGTGTGTTCTTCAAAAATTAGAACCCTATACTTACAATAGCACACATTTTGAAACACAGAAATTTATAAAATAGTCCCTCTAAAAATAATCATATACATCAGTAAGAAGAAGAAAACACTCAACTCAGACTCTTAAGTATCATTAAAAGTAAGTTTTAAACAGATTAAGTTAAATGTGGTTTAAGGTGGCGAGGAACACGAGTTAGAGATTTTAAGAAAGTAACATTTGGCTTTTCTGTACCTCTTTTAAACAAATATTTGTGGTTTAAATGAAAAGAATTTTGGGAAACCATCCAACAACAGGTGAAAATCTAAGGTGAAAGAAAAATAATTCAGGAATTCAGACAAACTAAGCATATTTTGAGGTAAAAACATTTAATATGAATTTCTGATAACCCCTAGTCACATACAGTAATCAAAGAACTATAAAAGAACAGCTAACCTGAGATATTTCTAATTAATTGCTTTGTACAAATGCAAGCATCATTCAATTTTGGTAAACTTAATGTACATTACTTTAATTTCCTAAATCTAAAATTTAGGGACTTTTACAGTGGTAGAATAAACACAGTAATACTAGGAGAGATGAAATTAAACCTACAATGTAAGGAACTGAATATGGAAGTTGAGGAATTTCTAAATTCAGGCATTTTTACCTAAATTGTTTCTTCTTCATAATAAGCTTGTAAAGTAATTTTATCACCTCTATTTTACAGATGAGGACACTAAAGTTTAAAGACATTAAATAACTTGTCCAAAATCTCAGTCTCACAGAAGAAAATCCTGATTTCTGACTGAAACCCAGATTATCTGGCTCCAAAATAAATTAATGTTCTGTCATTACACCCTACAACCTGGCAAGAAACAACTACATTAAAATTTCCTGTCTTTTAATTAAAACCTTCTTAAGGAGGAGACAATATCAAGCTTATAGTAAGCGGTTGTAATGTACAGACTAAAAATTACTCATAATTTGATATGTATATTTTAAAAATAATTCCAAATCATGAATGACATTTAATTTTATAAAGCTGAGTATGTAATATCCCAAAAATGAAAAAGTCTGAAAATTAGACTGTAATCTAAGTGTAGAAAAGAGTTAAGTAAACTTTACATTACCTAGATATTTTGAATTGCAAAGAATAAACTTGAAAAGTCCCATATTTTGTCAGCCATACATTTCATACAGGTAACTAGGATTATATTTATACTTATAAAATAAGAAAAATTGAATAATTTCTTATATATGATTCTTTTGTTCTGATTCTACTCTGTCCTTGTCCTCTATTTTTTTTTTTTCTGTTTTTTTCTCCATATCTTGGAGCCCTCTTCTAATTTAGGGTTACTGAGTCTTACATTCAGGAACTCCTGCACATTTAGATACAAGTGTAGATATACTGCAGTGAAGACCACAACATTGCAATGACTGGTAAAATCTAACAGAGGAAACAAAAGTTTGATATTTTTCAGAGCATTAACTGTTGTGGAATTATTGGTGACTCTTCTTCCCTACAGTTTTCTGAATTGTTTTTAAAGCATTTAACTTTTATAATAAAAATAAAAATAGGAAAGGAAGAAGAAAAGGAAAGAGGGAGGGAGGCAAAGGGGGGAAAAAAATCCAGGAACTGTGATTTTAAAATAACTAAATATCTTATTGTTCCTAAAGTTCCAAAACTATGACCTGCTTGTTCCCTTTAATCTCTCAATGGTATGGTAAATAAACCATACGTAAGTATGCCATAGTCAAATGAGATATGGAAAAATAATAATGAAACAATCCAAAGGTCTATAAATTCTGAGATATAGCTCTTAATTTCAATAGTTCAGAAATTAGTTATATAAATGAGGTAAATATGACAACCACGTTTAAGATATATTAAAACTGAAAAGCAGGATGCAAATACTAAGAGTGCAGGAATTCCCTAAGTATGAAAAAATAATATACAGACGTGAACTTATACATGTCTTGTATTATAAACAGAAGTTCTATATTAAAATATTCTTTTAGCAACACCATGAAACAATACCCAAGATAGTTTTGAGCCCCCTATTAAAATACTGACTTAAATTTCTCTAATTACTTCATTTTCTCTGAAATAGTTCTTCTAAAAAGTTCACATTTGTAAGCTTTGTTTTTCCATTACTCAAATACATTCTTATTCCAAAATAATGAATATGAGTGATCCAATTTATTATGTTACCAAAACATTGCATAATTAATAGTCCTTTGGACCTGTCTTCAAAAGAAGATGTTTGTTTAAAAACCAAGTACAAAACTATAACCTATTAACACAGTTTAATTTTAAAGCACTTTATTTGTGTAAGATGTTCACTAGATCTCCTTTTTTTTTCTGATTACCAAAATGAATTTATTCATCTGGGCCTTACAAAGATGATGACTTCCTACTCACAGGATTGCTTTATGACAGATATGGAATAAAATTACTAGTCTCTATAAACACCATTTCCATAGGATATTGGTGGGATATACATATTTATGCTAGTTTTCAAACTTGATCATTTCAGTTTTGTTCCTCATTATTTACTATATAACAGCTGTCTTGAAAATGTTATTGTGTAGGTGGCTGGGTAGTTATCTGTACAATTAAACTTTCGGCATTGTTTGGAATGTTTCATAGTGAAATACTGGAGGAAAGAAAATGCAAATTTGATATAGCTACATACAGTTGAAGATGAAATAAAAGTGATCTGTCTACCAAAGCCTGACTTATTTTTTCCAAACCATTGACATGAACCTTTGAAGTAGTGCAGAAGCTGCATTAACTGGACCCCAAATAATTTTACATGGTATATATTTAATGTTGCCAACCTTCAGTGCAGAAAAGAACTAGATCTTCACCAAAGGTCTTTCATGTAAGAAAATAGGCAAAATGTTTCCAAGTATGTCTATGTACTCTCTTAATATATTCGTAATACCTTTGGAAGCATAGCTCTCTTGGCTCAAAGGTACTAGCAGATTTCTCGGATTCCACTCAGCTTTCCTTTGCATTAATAGAGAAATGTGTGGCTCTTCACAAATATGTCTTCCTAAAGACCGTATAGGTATACTAGGACTGCAACACAGCATTAGTGAAATAATATTTTGCAATATATATTGTTTTAATCTTGTCCCATTCCATAGCTTGAAAAGTATTTTCTAATCTTCAATAAGTAGAAATAGTTTTAGTCTGTTGTTGTTGATTTTGCCATTACACTTTTATAAACAATGACTCAAGAATTTTGTTTTATTATCTTAAAATATCTGGAGAAAGAGTAAAAGAGCACTACAAACCTTTGGAGCAGTTTACGTCACAGTGACAGTGAGGCCACTATGCATATATACAGGTTCTTACGAATTAAAAAGATTACAGCCTTTTTATTTTTTAAACCATAAGCAGAACAAAAATGAACGGCTACCAGCCTTAATTATTGGATTGGGGATTGCATAACACTAGATATCAAAATCACAAATGTGCAAAGTAAAAAGCGACAACTTCACAGTTAACTC
>JAVSCE010000407.1:0-213291 GCA_032199065.1 Smutsia gigantea | reverse complement strand
ACAGCAGGAGACATTCACAAATATTCCTTACCAGGAGTGAGTGAAAATAAATGATTTCCATTTCAAACTTCAATATTTGAGATTTTTTTTTCCCTAAAGTGGCTCCCACAAAAAGGGCATGGAAAGTTTGGAAACACACCCAAAACTTATTAAAATTACAGACAGTAATTTGGCTGGGTTTTACGATCCAAAAGGATGGAGGTAGGGTGGAAATGTGAGCCCAATTAAAAAAGTTAAAACTTAATACTCCACCACATATCTTCAAGATGGCAGAGAAACAGTTTAATAGCATTACGTGTAAATATAGCTATATTTTCCCTTGGTTGTGTTATATGAGTGCCAGAAAGGTTAATGCACTTCTGGGAGCATTTCCTATGATTCAATAGGAGTATACAAAAAAAAAAAAGCAATGCTTTCACTCTATTTAAATATTTAAAGGCATGTTATATGGACAGGGTGGGTTACTAGTATTCTTGTGGCCCCAGCAGACAGACCAGAAACAGTATACAGAAGTTGCAAAAAGACAGGTTTGAGTTCAATGTAAGGAAGAACTTTCTAGCAGAGTGGCCCTTCTAGGGACATGGAGAATAAGGCTTCTCAAGTTGGATGTATTCAAGAAGAGGCTGCATGACCCCTTACCAAATACTTCCTGTGGGGTTAATCCAGGTGGGTCACTAAGGTCCAGTCTAACTCTGTGGTGTGATTCACTTCCCATGTTGTAAAATAAAGCTAACTTACAGGAAAGAAGAAGAGAAATACAATTTAAGGTCTCTAAAGTGGAATGTCCTCCATTCTCCCAGGGCATTAGGGCAAAGCAGTTAGGCCACTGTCCCAGGTACAGAGGGAGCGGGCCCACAGAGGCAGTTGTGCTGCTCTGGGTTTCTTCATGCTTGTGTTTTAATGCCTTCTGTTTTTAGCTTTTTAGTTCCTTAAATCTAATTACCATCCTCCTCCTTCCCCTAATGTCTCACACATATAACCCATCAGTCCTTTAACAAAAGCCAAGAGAGAAACACAGAGGAAATGTGTAGAACTGAGCTAAACTACTACCTGGGGGATTCTTCTGCCCTGATCTAGGAGTAAATGAATTCATTTCACTTGGAAAGGTTAGTCTTGGTACCTAAACTTGGGCATTTAACTGGATTGATATGGAGAGTAAAAGCCCATTGTTTTGAGACAATTGTACTGATTTGCTTTTTGTATTTTATGCTTTCTACAGTACCTACATATCTTGAATGGAGATAAGAATCTGAGGCAGAAAATTATTCTTACAGTGAGGTAGAATGAGCGCTAAATGTTTCGGCTAAACAGCGGTACAGCCTTAGGTGTACCCGAGCAGTGCGTGATGGTGATAAACCTGTCCTGTTGTCTACTCTCTCTCTCTGTTGTTTTTCCTATACGACTTGATTTTCTTTGTCCCTATAAGATGGAGATAATAAATAAATAAATAGAGACAATGATATCACAACTCCTTAGGGTTGTGAAAATCAGTTCATACATGTGAGAACTTAAAACAATATCAGGTGAATATAAAAAAAATACTTAATGTTATTATATAGTGTTTGGGGTCCACAAGACCACCCTCAGGTTTGATAATCGGCTGGAAGGACTCACAGGACCCAGAAAAGCTGTTACACTCATGGCGATGGTTTGTTCCAGCAGAATACAGATTAAAATCAGCAAAGGGAAGAGGTGCCCTGTGTGGAGCCCAGTAGCACTAGACCGGTTGCAAACTGCCAGCTGTCCTCCCGGGATGCACACAGAGCTTAATTCATCAGTGATATGTGATGACACGTGCAGTGTCACCAACTAGGGAAATTCACACATGCCTTGGTGTTCAGGTTTTTTATTGGCGTGAGGGGGCTCCGTTCACCTAGGCATGCAGTGGGGGTGACTGACCTTGGTCACGGTCTTCTGCTCTTCTTCCTCCCCGGTAAGAGGGCACACTGATGCAGTATGACACAAAGCCCGGGCATTCATTAACTGGCATTCACTATAAATCACATTGTTAGCATAAACTATATGGCATGACCCAAAGCCTCAGGTATACAAAGACACTTTTTATCAGGCAGCATACTCCAAGAGTTCAGAGGAGCCAGTGCAAGGACGGTCCTGGAAGACTTTTGGAATGTGGAGGGTTTGGGCGACTCAAGCCTACTGAGCTAATAATTTACTGCACTTATATGCACATTTTGCTTATTTGAACAATTCAACCAGTTTCTTAATGTTTTTAAATTTTTCTTTTGGTTTTTGAACATTTATTGAATGTCTACTATGTGCATAGCTCTGGTACCTGTCTCTGTAAGCTGGAAAATAATTGGTTTCAACCAAGTTTTAAACCTAAGCTATAAACTTACTACTCCAGATTGAAAGGACATGCGAAAAACTAAAGGTCACTTATTATCACTCCAATAATGGCAATAATAAAGTGTTACATAAATTTTAACTATAATTACATGTCAAGTTCTTTATGTATATTACTAGTTTTAGTCCTTATCAATACCATGGGAGGTAATAATCTTTCTTGACAGGTGAGAGATGAAAGGTCCAGAGACTCTTAAGAACTCCAAGGCTCCCCAGGCAGCCAGTAAAGGGCAGAGTCTGCATTTACCATCTGATTCCAAAGCTCACGGTCTTCACATCATGCACAATAGTCTCCTATGACTTTGAAAAACAAAGGCTCCGAAAAGAATTTTGAAATACTAAAAATCCAACAAAGTTTATTTGAGTTTATACACCTCGAGATCCACAGAATGTTTAGACAACGGGGCAGAGTTGTGGCTGGAACACGTACTCCTTTCACCAACACAAGACATTTCAGAGAAGATTCCACGATGACTCTGCCCATAAAAATGTGGTGCAGAAGACACAAAAGGAAGGAAAACAGAGTTAAACAAGGGGAAATATATAGTTATTTTGAATGTCTTGACTTGTAAGGGAAACATAATGTCTGAATGCCCTCCAAAGTTCTAAAATTGTTGCCACCATGAATTGTTTGTAATCATATCTTTGTCCTTCCCCTGTTATTAGGTCTCAGTCTGTGGTAGAAGCTGGGACCCTGAAACACGAGGAGAAGGGAGAGAATGAGAACACTCAGCCGCTCCTGGCTCTGGACTGAACCCCGGTCACCCTGTGTCCCTGCATAACGCCAGCCATCAGTGGTATCAGCCACCAGGAAGCACATGTGCAGTGACTCCCCCACAAGCGTGCATTCAGCTTGACTAAGGCCCTCCACTCCTGCCACCTCGTAGTGACTGTCACCAGCTGTTGGTCTGAGCAGCCAAAATTGAACAAAAGAGTTGAGAGATACCTTTTTTTCCTCTGTGATGGGATTGGAGGATGAAGCAAGGCATTTACGTAAACAAGAGTCTGTCCGCCCTCCCATGTTTATGGTATTAAATGAATTGAAAAAAGAAAAACTAAGTTTGATGTGCACACTGCATTAGGATAAGGATTTTTCGGAGGCACCAGATGCCCTCCCCCAGTTTTGCAATTTAAGTTTATATGCATTTCCAAGTAGATACATCAGAACTAAACTGTGCAGACACAGTCGTCAAATTTAATGTAGTGCAAAGCCCTGAGACAACAGTATCTACAGTAATATCCATTCTTATTGAATTATTTTCTTTGACCTCATCACCAGCATCAAATTGTTCAGCCTAAGATGTACGTATACGTCTGGATATTTGCTGAGTGCTTATTTTGATATCCTGCAAGAATGATTTTTATGTCACATCTAATTGTCAGGCCACCAGCTGATTATCATGATCTGACTTTAAAGGAAGACACACAACTTGGAAGTATGATTATTTCAACTTAACAATGTGACTTCCCACGGGCAACATGTGTCTGCAGAGGGAGGGTGGGGTCTCACTGAAAACCCATGTCAGTGATTAACGAATCCATTCAAATTGCCTCACTTGGGTCATTACAGCCAAGAAAAATGCTACTAAAGCATTTAAGCCCCCACCCTCCTGCAAGCAGTTACTGTGAAGAAGGGACCTGGCTGTTGCTGAGAGGATAGGTGGGAATCATGGAGGAAGACACTTACGGATGGCTTAATGCTCAAGGATTGAAAATAACAGAAGATTAGGAATGCAGGATAAAATGCCAAAGATCATTTTATTTCTCTGTCTAGTCTCCTCAGAAATGGAGACCCCCGACTATCCATTCAAAGGAAATTAGATACAAATAAACAGATATCATAGGATATGATATCCTTACTCGTGCCATGTTTCCTCAAACCAACTGTATGTTCCTAGGTATCGCTTCTCTCAGCCATCTGCATGACATGGGCATTTATTAGTATGACCGGTTGGTGCTCCAGGTTAAATAAAATATATTTTAGTTGCTAATGGAAAGTAAAATGTGATTTTACATTTTAAGTATTTGGGGAGGGTTAGTTAAAAAATTCAAAGGAACAAGATGGTTCAACGAGCCATAATCACCCCCAATAGATATGAGTATGAATCCTATTTATTTCATCTCTTTCTCAATGGATGCAGTGTTTTAATTTTTTTTCTACTGGTATAAAATAATAAGAGGAGTCACTTTTATATTCCACCCTTGAAATAAAATTGAAGTAGAATTAAAAATATTTCTCAACCAATTGTATCACAGAATAAATAAAACCAATCCATTTTGTGTAACAAAACAGTAACACTGAAATACTACACCAGTGCAGTGACTGAAACATTTTTCTATATTCCATGACATAGGGAAGGAAGATGAAGCATTAAAGTGAATTAGATAATCCATTTTATTTCTTGGATTTATAAAAGAGTTCTGGGATCCAAGGCATTAAAATGCTATTGGAGTTGATTAATGCCAACACTTTGCAGTGGTGATAGTAATTCTGGCTTTTCAATTGGCAATATTTAGTAGTGACCTGATTTTAAATACCATATTATAAATTAAGTTGAGTTAGATTTTACTCTATTCCATGGTTTCATTAAATGAATGTAAGCTGATGGTTTAACAGTGACAATTTATACTTTGAATTTCTTTATGTGTATGCAATATACATACAAGAACCACATTCAATAAGGGACATGAATGTCATTACATGAGCATTGGATCGGATTGTCCCTTATCAGTCATTTCCTCTGTTCAATAAATACTGAAGGACACAAATACCTTTTTATGTTTTAAAAGCTTGGTTTTTTCTTCTGACTTCAGTAATTAATTCTGATATTTTTCTTCACATGCTTCTTGATCTACTTTAGTGGGATTTTTAAACATTATCAACAGAGAAGGGGACAGGAAAAGTTGGATTTGCAAACTCTTCTCCTGGAAGCGAGTGTCTGTAAGGACACGCAAGCAGGGTCAATTTCAATTCTGAAGAATGGTGTTTTTTAAATGAGATAAAGAAAGCATCTTTGTCCTTAACATGGAAAAGAAAACCAAGTGTGTTCTACCTGTGAATGAAATTTGGCAACCTATGTGTTATTTCTGCATTTTTGTTCATGCTGGCTTAAAACTCAGGTGCATGAATATCATTACATTCTTAAAGCTAATATTTCCAGTTAGCTGTGATTTTAAAATGACAAAATTTAACGCATTAATACTCTTCTAAACTAACGACTGACTCACCTTTGGAAAGAGCATGCAAGACCTGTTTTCAATGGTTATTTCTAATGCTGTGGGTAATAGTAAAGCTGAACTATGCATAATTGCTATTTCAAAGTAATGTTTAAGTGGCAGAGGTTTCTCAAGCCAGTGAGGTGGAAAAGTCTTTCAAACTTTCAAAGAGGAAGGCAAACTTAAAAGCAGGACAAGGATTCTGGTATTCTTTGTTTTCCACTCTTCCATCCTTCATGTTTTACAAAATTGTGATGGGACTCTTAAGGGCCTCATCACCCACATGGACCTATAATCCACAAAGACTCTGGACGCTGGCCCTCTCTCACAGACGGCAAAGAGACTAAGCAGATATCCTAGCAGCCACCTGTCTACCTGAGAGTGACAGAACATTTTTGCTCTGAGAAATTTTACCTTTTTCTTCCCCCAGGTCTGAATTCTTGGCATTAACAAAATTTACATGTGGCATTTTTATAACTCAATATAAAATGATTCCATGTCCCTTTTCAGTGTGAAAAGTTCCTCTTAGAAAGAAATACAATTTTGACAGTATCTCCACCATTCACATAGTAAGGAGAGAAACTAGTAACACTGGCTCATAAAGAAGGTAAAAAAGCAGAGACTCAGTGGGTAGAGAGCAACACTGTTCACACACATTGGCATAATTACATTTTTCTCCTTTGTATTAGGAAAATAAAATTGCTTCCTTCATATGAGTGTTCTTTACTAAAAATAATTAAAAGAGGGAAGTCCGGGTTCACCAGGAAAGTTGCCATTAAACAGCTAGAAGTAAAGCATTTACACAGCTTGCTATTAAAAATCAACAAAAAAGTAGTAGTGTACAATGACAAAATCGTCTAGCTACCCTAGAAAAATATAGTTGCATAGAAAAATTACAAACTAAAGCAATCCATTCACAGTTTCTCTATATATATTCTTATTGTACACTGATTTAGGTCTATTCTAAGTGGAAAAAATATCTTTGGCTGGCAAGGTAGAAGCTATTGTGTGTCACCTGAAATATGGACATCAGCTCAGGGCTGCCAAGGGTGAAAGGAGCAGGGCATTTTCTAAATACCACAGCATGGCAAATACCCCTTTGTATCTTCTAAGCTAGAAGGAGACTTAGAATTTTTCAGGCTCTGAGTCAAGGGAATTAAGGGCCTTGGAGTTGGAACTTCTATCCCCACAACCAAGGTGACAGAACCGGAAAGGCAGCCTCTTTCCAGGGCATCAGCCTGCATGACATGTTAAATGGCAGGAAGGCTGCGTCTCTGCTGGGGCGTCAGCTCTGGGTGCCACACATCCACGATGAATATCAGCCGGAAAGACTCAGCATCCTGCCACACCTCATGCTCAAAGGAGTCATCAAAGATAAGCACCTTGCCTTCTTCCCATGTCCTGGAACAGAAAAACGTTGATTTACATGGTGGTTCACATGCCTGAGAATCAATTCATGTCTATGTGCAGGAAAGCCTTTTGTGATAACCTTTGGAATATGACTAGATAACTGAAACATGAGGCCAGGATTTATTCTTTTGTTGGTGATTAAGAAAGCATTTCAGGACTCATACCATGAACATCAATTTCCAACACTCAGTACTGAAGGGGTGCAAAGGGCAGGGACCCGGCGAGAAGGGCATACTGTGCTTACTCCTGGCCTGAGCCTAGGTGAGGCTCGGTTAGTCGGGCAAACATTCTAACACATGCCCCAGTGGGTCCTCCCCAGGGTGACTTCCCGATCAGTGACTGTGGTATCCTCGCTGGCCTTTCAGAGACTGGTTTAGACTGATGGGTGGTCACTCTCAGGCATCTCTACACCCTGCAGGAAAACTGACATAGCATCAGTGCACCTCTAAATGAGTTTTTCAACCAATTCCACTTGCTAATTTCCATTTGATGGAAGAAAGGTCCATTCAATGGAAGGGCAGGTTGGGAATGAATTTGTTTACTTTTTGATGTCATCTGCTATGCAAGTGGGTTGTCCATGGAATATTTTAAATTGGGCCTGCAAAATATCCTTCAGGGGCTTGAGTACTACTTCATAAAATACCTGTAGAAGAGTCAAGGTCTAAATATACTGTTAGCCTCAATAAAACAATCGAGAGAAATACGGCAGGGGGAAATTACATAATGCTTTTCAAATCCAAAGAATGTTTATTAACCATGCTAATGTTACTTTCTTTTAAAAATATACATTAACTGCCAACATATTAAATGCTAAATTATGTTTTTAAAATGAAATTTTTACTAGGAAATTTTCTTTAGAAATTAAAATTCCACTTAAGCATTTGAAATTTTATATCCTGGATTGGCAAATCATTAAAACTATAGGATGGAAAATGCTAGCTTGATAGCAAGTTACTTCCTTATCATAAGGAAATTTTCCTTAGAAAAATAATTTGTATCTTTTTATGTTCATTACTAAGTGATTAACAAATACTAAATTACATAATATTACATATTACAGGGTTTCTCCACCTCAGCACTACTGACATTCTGGGCCAGGTAATTCTCTGTGTGAGGGGCTGTCCTGTGCTCTGTATACATTGGCAGCATCTCTGGTCTCTACCCACTCGATGCCAGTAGCACTGTCCCGCCAGTGTGAGCACCAAAAGTGTCTCCAGTCACAGCCGAATGTCCTGGCAAAGAGGTGGGAGGTGTGGGGGGCAAGTCTGTCTCAGATGGATTGAATGAACAATAACATCTGCAAATTATTTAAAGTAATTGATAAAGTAACAAATACTTGCAAGTTAAAAGTTCCTTGAAGTTGGGAATCCAATTCCCATTTCTGCTACCCATCCCTCCCCCCTGCCCTACTTTGTGGGCTACCTCATACATCTAGCCTGTTGTCTTGCATTTAATAACCACGAGGGGATTGACTCTCTGATAAAATTTCTCTTAAGGTTCAAAGAGTTCAACTGGAGTTCCATCCAAGTGTAGCAAAGGACAGAAATATACAGATTCGGGAGCCAATGACAGAACATGTATTCATTACCATACAAAATAAAATTTGAAGAGAAAGACAAAGTTAAGAAAAACGGAAATGACAAGAAAACAGAAGGAAAATGATCTATAGCTTATATAGTTGGACTGCCATTTTCTAGGTCTTAGCATTATCAGTGGGACAATGCACTGCACTGCCAGTGGGTACCACCGACAAGTCGACAGTACAGGTAGAAGATGGGAGTGGGGGGAAGTATACTAAAAGAGAAAGACAGTACAACCACACGCATAGCAGCATTATTCCCAGTACCAAAAGGTGGGAGCAACCCAAGTGTCCACCGATAGATGAATGGATAAACAAAATAGTGCACATACATGCAATACTCAGCCTTAAAAAAGAAGGAAATTCTGACAGTGCTACAACACAGATGAACTTAGGATATTATGCTACGTGAAAAACGCCAGTTACACAAGGACAAATAGAGTTGTTTCCACTTATATGTGGAACCTAGAGTAGGCAAATTCACACCATACACAACGGTGGGGGGCCATCGTGCAGTGGGTACAGAGCTTTGGTTCTACAAGATGAAGAGCTCTGAGGGTGGGTGTTGGTGGTGGTAGCGCAGTATGAATGTCCTTAATGCCACTATACTGTATGTCCACTTAAAAATAGTTAAGATGCTGCAGTTTATATTATGTGTATTTACTACAATTAAATAAGTAAAAAGGGAAAAGCAAAGGGGAGTGAGCACATGGTAGGAGAGAAAAGGTGAGAGAAGCAGCATGGTGCACTGGAGAAGCCATGGTCTCTGGAGGGGAGCAGATTTCAACCTCACGGCTCTGGGCCCTAAGGCCGTGTGCCCTAGGGTTACCAACTTAGCCTACATGAGCCTTTATCTCTTCATCTGCATGGCTGATGTGAGGATTGACATATTGTTGGCACATGGCAGATAGTCAATTAATGACAGAAAATATAAAACAGAGGAGGAAAATATAGAACAGAATAGGGAAAAGATAAAAGATAAAGGTGCTAATGTTGGGAACTGGTATAATGTCAGCAAAAATTACCTTGCGTCACTCCCTATGAATTTGCCTCTATTTGAGAAAACTGAAATATCCAAGGGGGTGAGATATCAATGATCTTTAAGAGAATCTGTGAAATATGCTGTGTGCTGCAATGACAAGGACTCTCCATGTTTTTTTGAGTGGCAGAGAATCTAGAACTGACTTAAAATACTGGAAGTAACTTCTCTAACTAAATAGAAAGTTCTAGGCTGTAGAAAATGACGTTTTTTCATTAGATTCTGGTGGGTACAAGAAAGCCAAAGATTTAGGAATGACTTATAGGAGAAAAATCTTGAACATTCCATTCATTACCTTAAATTCCCTGTGAATTAGGAAAAGCTTTTAGCATTGGAACACACTGGCTCAATCCCAGAACACCAACGCCTATAAGGGTAGAATGTAAGTTACCACTGCTTCGTGGCTTTTCCGACATTGTAAGTCAAAGATGGACTAGACTAAACATTTGATTAAACAATTTTTTTAAACAAAAAATCTGGGAGGTATTCCAAAGGGTTGGATTCCTTTTGGGCCAAAGAACTCTTGGGGACGTGTGTCCTATTGGACTTCCATTTTCCCCTTCCCTTTTCTTTCAGCATTTTCTCAGAAAACAGCAAAGATACTCACTTAATGTCGATTCTTAAATGTATATTCCTTCTAAATATGTAAACAGTGTCTTCTGATCACTTATGAGAGCCAGAATGACTCACAGTGCAGCTCTACTGAACCAGAAAGGGAGGAAGAGTAAAACCCTGGCCCAGCAATGTACAGTCTGAGTGACTTGGTGATAAACCAGAGGGTACAGCACCTGCCTGCGGAAGGAGGGGGGTTTTCCGTGACAAAAGGAACATAACAATGTCAAAGGTCCTTAGGTCTCTTCTGATTGAAAAATGAAGACTCTCTTCACAATGCAAAGGAACATTTCTCAAGTCACTTGATCACAAATTTGTGTGCCAATCTCCACCAAGTATGATTAAGTTACATTCAAATTACAATATAGGAAGAGTGTTCTGGAGGAAAGATGTTCAGAGTAGCCTTTGAGGGAGATCTTCCTGAAGGTGCTCACACAGGCTTGCTTGGAAGCTCTCCAAAGCAAAACTGGAGGGGAGGAGCTGCACCCTGTCCCCACACAGCCACCTTGGCTTACTTCTAGAATTTCTTACCATTAGGAGAAGAACACGTCTCCTCGGTTTGCCAAAAGATACAAGACTATCTGGTCACAAGATAAAGCAATATTATATAATGCCTCAGTTTCTCAAATTATTATAAATAATTATAATAGATATAATGGTGATAGAACCCACCTAATAACTTTAACTGTGTCACAAAATTATCATCAATATCAATAATGTTAAGTGATGATACTAGGTGTGTAGAGATTCTTCTACTGAAAAACTTTATAGCAAGTATCTCAGTGATCCTTGCTAAAATAAAGTGTTCTGAGGTAGGCAAATGATATGGTTCTAATTTTCCAGGAAAGGAATCATATAGAAGCAAGTTCAGAGGTTTTCAGTGATACTGTGATTCTATGGAAGAAGCAGAAATTCACTAGACTTGCTTCATTACAACCCAAACTTTTAGCTCAAGTTCATGGTTCTAGAGGACAGAGGATATTGTCAGTGCCTAGAGCTGCTATGCCCAGGTGGCCTATAACACATTTACCAGGATGAGTAGAATACAGAAAATGGACAAAGAGCTCAGGGATAAGGCTACCAGTTCTTATTAAGTCTGATCTACTGAAATCCCTCAGTTTCAAATGCATTAGAAATCCTGGCACATACTGTCCTTGAAACATGAAACTGCACTGCCACTTCTTCTTCCTCTCCTAAAATATAAGAGACAGAAATACATATATACACACACTCTATGTCTGTCTGGACAAATCATTTTTCTGAAAGCTAGGCATCTGCATTCTTGTTCTGACTTCTGCTAATTACCAATGTGACGAAGATCCTGCATTTTGACCTATGGGCCTCAGTTTCCTCATCTGTGCAATGGTGGACATGATGACCTCTAAGGTCCTTTTGTCATGCAATGGTGGACATGATGACTTCTAAGGTCCTTTTGTCGTAGTAGGTAGATAGCCAGACATGAGCCGCAAGGGGGACTTTGATGTGGTTTACATCTGGCGGGTGTTTACATTTGGTCAGATGTTTATTTATATTCTAAACATTCTGTGTAAAATGTTCTTTCAAGATGTGCGGCGGGAGGGTATAGGTACCAGACCTGCCAGAACTGCCTGGTTCCAACATGGAGGCAAAGTTGACCCTGATTTCACCTCCAAATATATTAAATGCTCATTAGCACCCTAAGAATCACAACCCTTCGTGCCATGGCAGTTCCGAGGAAGACCATCTAAGGACAAAAAGGTGGCATCACCCTATTTTCTGGAAATCCCCTCTGTGGGGTAAATGGCAGAATTTCCAGAATCTCCTGCTTGGCCTTGGTCCATTTACATATCAATAGAAGTTTACAGCTACAGCCTCTGGTGGATCTTGGCAAGGGGTGGAGAGAAAACAGCCATTCTCTACTCCCCTCTGTTCCTGGTGCATAATTGGCCTGGCACCTGTCAGTCACCGAGGACCCACTCATGGAGTGCCTCCCAGAAGGGGCGGGTGGAAAGTACAGAGTGCGTATGGCTACAGACTGCAAGCAGTGGCTGGAAGAGACTGATGGGGCCAAGCCAGGCTGGCAACTCCCAAGAATGAAAGCCTTTCTCCCAACCTAGCCTTCCCCTTGACTTATTTCGGTTTACCTGGTTCATAGGAGGGACTTGCCCCAGACCAGGAAAACCCTTCCCCCGAATCTATACCCTCTCAATTCTTAGAATACCCCACCTATCCTGCTGAATATCCCCCCCACCCCCGCTGCTTAAATTCCAGCTATAAGACCACCCAACCTGAACCCCACCATGCCACTCACCTCTCAGGCATGTCGGCACTCCCTCCTTGAGTGTGTACTTTTGCCTTATTAAACTACTCCTTGTTTGTACCTGCTTGACCTGCTCGTGAATTCTTTCTCAGTCAGAGTCAGGAACCCTCTCCTAGGCGGAGGTCTCACCTAGTGCACAGGGAGCTCTCCCTGGACTGGATTGCCCGACAACGCTTTCAGGACTAAAATTCTCAATTCTTTGAGTCAAGCTGTTGGATGGGGCTTCAGTTTTCATATTACATTTCACAGGATATATTTAACAAGCTTGCATTTGAGACATGGGTAGAGTATTCCCTGTTCTGTTTAATGTCAAAATATTAATTCCAAAAAAGATGGCTAACTTCACAAGGAATCTCTTTCCCAACAGGATCTGTGTATATGCACCCCTAGTGTAGCTCACAACCCCTCATGGGGACATCATGCCAGCCAGGCTGCCACAGGGAGTCTCTCTTCTGCAGGTAGGCCTGGAGAATCCAGATTCAGACCTCCTACTACCCCTGCACTGCTTCTCTCCATAGCTTTTCACTGCCTCCTCTTGGCCCCAGCTCACCCAGTAGCAGAGGGCTCTATAACAGCTGAGAAGACAAAAAAGGGCAAAGAAAGGGAAGAGGGAGAGGAAAACTTGCAAGGCTGCACAGAGGCGATGCCACTGCCCCTCCACCACATCTGTAGTTCAAGGGTGTAGGCAAGTGGAGGAAAAGGAGAAAGGCAGGGGGATGGGGCAGTGACTGGCTATGCTCCTGCCCTGCCCCCCTTCCCAGCATCCCTTACAGCTCCAGGCCTCTCCAATTACAGTCCCTATTTGCACCTGTGCCATCCCCTCACCAGTCCTGGTTCTGCACACCTAGGTTCCCCCTCTTGTTCCTCTCCTGACTCCTTAAAGCCACTCATCCCTGTCAGAATACCCACTCCAGGCTACAAGAACCACCTCAGTGTTGTAGGAGTGCCTGGAATGGAATAAGCCAGTGTCCATTTCTGCAGCAATCAGACAAGAGGAGAATAAAACTCGAATATACTGAGTGATTCACTACACAGTACTTCGTAAATACAGTCTGAGTGCATTTATGTGCATTACTTTAATACTCAAAACTACAGGAAGACATACTTTTATTCTTCCTATTTTACAGATGAGGAAATCAAGGCTTACAGAGATTAACAAGTTGTCTAAAGTTACACTTAGTAAGAGGGAAAGCCAGGATGAACCAGGATCATGTGACTTGATTTCATGAAGAAACCCAATGTTAAAATCTGAAGTAAAAACTCAGGATGCATTTTTCCCTTAAAAACATTATTATAAATAGTCACTGGTTGTAGAGTGCTATTAATAAAGATCAGAATTAAAGAGCTTTTGGGGGCTGGCCCAGGAACTTCCACATCATGTAATATTGTCATAGGAAAATGGATTCTAACCTTTCAACTTCTCAAAAATCAGTTTGATGAACAAAATGTTTGGACACAATTTATTTTCAATGTAGGAACCTGCCATTCCTGTGGAAGTAAAGATACATATCTGTGCATATGAACAGCCCTAAATACACTATGCTAACCAGAAGAGGGGTTAAGAGACTTCCCTGATGTTTTTAATTCACCAAGTTGCTCAAGGGAAAGAAGATGACAAAAATGTTAGTATTCAGTAACGAACCGTTAGGAAAAACATCCAGTCAAAAATGCCATTTTTGTCTTACAATCTCAGATGGGCATGAATGGTGACTTGTGGATAAGGTCACACTATAATTGGGACTGAAGATATGGGTATATTTTGTGAAAAAGAAAATCTATGATTTCAGGGAAACTAGCAAAAAAAAATTGAAAGTAGGGGCAAAATTATTTGGTTCTAAATGATTCACTGATTCATAGCTTCTATAATGAGATCAGAAAAATTTAAGACTTACTTTATCTTCTTGGACACTTTATGAAAACAAAACAAATATTATCTATGAACAATTCATGTGGATTAAGAAAATTAAGTCTCTCTCTTACTGTTAACATTTTAGCTTGCTTTCCACATAATCTTCCTAATTGGAAACCTGAGAGATTAATGAAAAAATGGTGTGATAAAATACTAGTGTGTGTGGGAAATGGCCATTATTTCTACAGCAATTTAGAGAGGAATGAAATGACTTACTGCCAATTCATTTCTTCAGTTTGTCACTGACACTAATGCATGCTTTCCTGGCTACATCCATCTTGCCCAACCTTTTAGGCTGGCAATTTGCAGGCAATAATGCTGAGTCTCCAGGGGAGCTGCAGGGCCCCTCTTCTTTCCCTTAGCATAGTTCTAGCATGTCCTGGGGGCCCCCTTAGAGACACAGAAGGAAGAATTCCTCTCTGGGCTCATTCAAAGCTCATGCAACTTGGCCACTCCACGAGGGTAACAATTAATTCCCACATGCCAGTGGTGTGTCTACCCACTGAGTAAGTTTCTTTAGCTCTGGGTCAAGATTGCGAACAAGCTCCTCTTACAGACCACAAAGCATGGCCTGTCAGGTGTGACATAAACAGCCCAGAAACAGAGACTCCCCAGCTTTCTCTACTCAATGCTCTGTTGGCTGGACATTAAAACCTTATGAATATAGCATGATCCTAATTTTGTAAACAAACTCCAAAGACCCCAAATGTATGCATATCAGGAAGGCTATGGGGTTGAGGCTAGGATCACAGGCTTTCTAGGCAGACTGCCTGGGACTAAAGCTGGGTTCCAGTTATGTACTAGGTTGACTGGTGACCCACAAAAAGTAAGTCCACTTGGAACCTGTGAATGTAACCTTATTCGGAAAAAAGGGTCTTTGCAAAGGTAATTAGGTTAAGGAGCTTGATGAGATCATCCTGGATTAGGCTGGGCCCTAAATCCAATGATAAGAGTTCTCATAAAAGAAAATAAGGGGAGAAGACCCAGGAAGAAAGGGGCTATGGAAGAAGGGACTGGAGTGACGCGTCCACAAGCTGGGAAATGCCAAGGACTGTCAGCAGCCCCTGGAAGCCAGGAGAGAGGCAGAGAACTGATTCTCCCTTTGAGACTCTAGAAGAAACCAGACCTTCTAGCACTTGATTTCAGACTTCTGGCATCCCAAAACTATGACAGAATAAATTTCTGTTGTTTCAAGTCATCCAGTTTGTAGCTGGGTATTACAGCAGCCCTAGGAAATGAATGCAAATATCAGTCAATACCTACTAAGCTCAGTGACCTTGAGGAAGTTACTCAGCATCTTTATATCTCAGTCTCCTCAACTGTAAAACAGACATTTTAATAATCTCATAGGATCACGGTGAGGATTCATGAGTTAATGGGTTAGCATGCTTAGAACTGGTTTGTGTGCACAGTAAGCACGAGGAACGTCACTACATTCTTCGTCGTCTTCATCATCGTTACTGTGATGATGAATACACACCTACAGAATGAGAAGCGTAATGACAACATCTCTGAGCAGTGACCTCAACACTAATATTTCATTTTTTTATTGTGTGTGTCTGAGTTACAAATTACGCACAAGGAACATGCACCAGTTTTGTAATCAGAAAGCATGGTTTTACTTTTAAGGGATCATTTAATGTTTGGTGATTTTGGCCTCATCTCTGCAAGCGCATCTTCAGACAGAAAGCTGTGCCACGTCTCGCCATGCTGGAATATCTAAACAACATGCACACTAGCAGGAATCGCATGGCGTGGGAGAAATGGCAACCTGATCATTTGTACCTGAGGACTAAAGGGCACAAATTGCTACCAGTAACATATTCTTTTGGAAGCTGAGATGCTCTCAAAATTTGCTTCGTGTAGCCTAGCCCAAGGAAGCCTCATTTCTTGGCATATGCATTGTCCCTTGTCACACTAATACACTTTGACAATAACAGCCTGAAAGGTCCAGATTTCCTATTACGGTCATTCCGTTCTCAGAGCTTATACACTAGCTGCCTGTTACTCTAGCTATTTTCACTATCAGCATTACACAGTACTTTAACTGAACTGACCTATTTCTTTTAGGAAAAACACTACTTTTGTAATGAGTATTTAACCTGGCCCAAGCAGTCTTGAGCTAAGGATGGTTAAGGATAAGCATGCAACTACATACAGCAAGTATAACAGGAGGGACTGGTGAGCATGTTGACCAGCAATCACCTGGGGCAGAAAGGCACCAAGAGAATGTGAAGCATTTCATCCTCTACAAAATGGCCCAACAATAAGTAGATGGGTGGCAAGTACTTTTTAATAACCACTGGGCAAAATACACCATCTGTGAATTATTGTTATCAGCAGGTACCTGCCGTCGTGTGAAGTAGGCTGTATTTTAAATGCACAGTGGAAACCGAGGGGCTGCCAAGTTAATGTTTTTATTCAAAATCACCTTCCAGGTGACTGGGACTTATTATTACTTCTGGTAGGTGAAGACTGTTAACCTCATCACGTTGTAAATTTGTGGGGAGGGGCTGGCAGTCATTTCCTTTGTCAAGCATGGTCCCCAGACGTTTGTTGGGAGCCTGGGCTGGGGATGCACCTGCAGACGTGGTCCTGGGCCAGGTCTCCAGGTCTCCCGTGTCACTTCTGCATTTGGAGCCCTCCATGACTGCTGGTGAAAGCACCGCCCACCTGCTCCCCTTCTCAACTGCTGCACCCCTTCCTTCACCTGTGCCTCTGGTGACGAGGATCCGTCCCATACACTTCCCTCTTGCTGCCTATTACTAAGTGAATTTTTATCTTCTGATTTTTTTTCCCCCCAAGCATCTACAAACAGAACAGACAGGCAGAGGGCAGGAGGAAGGGAGGGAAGGAGACACAGAGACAAAGAGAACAAACATGTTTAAAGCCCTAAGGTCGTGCTTAGGAGTCAGGCCTGGTGCCCTTCTCCAGCCGCACTGCCCCCTGGTTCTTACTGATCTCCCAGGAGCTGGCCGTGTCAGTCTCTGCCTTACCCAGCATTCCCTCACCTCCTTTCTGTATTCTCTGGGTCTCCGCCCCCCTCCCTTTGGCAGAGAGACCCCGTGGACCCAGAGGCTTGGCAAGATCCATTCTGTCCTGACAGGAAGCCTCTCTCTGTCCAGCCATCTCTGGTTCCTCCTCCTGGTCCTCTCAGCCCTGCCTTCGGCTGCCCATCCCCTTCTCGGTCCTTCTCTTCTGCCTTCCCGACGTCCATGCGCTCGTGGGCTCTCAGGCTTCCTCTAGAATCTCCTGCCCTGAGCTCCAGGCCTCCATATCCAGCCAGCTACTGGATATTTCTACTACTGTGTTCCAATAGCAATTTAAATAAAACATACACAAACACTGAACTCAGTATTCATTCCCCTCACCTTGCCTCATGCCTGCCAAGTCCTCCATTATTTGTTAACGTATCAGCACTCTCCTACTGACCAAGATGGAAACTGCCAGTCATCTGGGACTCGCCGGCACTTACATTTGGGACTTACACTCAAGATTCACTTGAGTCACTTTCAGAATATCTCCTGCATGTGTGCCCTTTACTCTCCCTTTCTTCCCAGCACCCCAATTCCAGCTCTCCTTGGGTGGGCCACCGTGACAGTCTGTTGACTGTTCTTCCCTCCTGCCTGCCTACTAGGACTCGCCCATGGCTTCCGGGATAACTTCCTAACAAGGTGTGATCCCACTAGTTGGTATTCAGAATCTTCTGTGATGTAGCTTCTAACCCACACTTTCATTCTCCAACTTTCCTCTCTATGTACTGTTAAAGTACATAAACAGGAGGCCATCAGCCACTCATGCCCTGGTGGTACATGTAAGTGAAACCGAAGGCTGTGGCCTTGCTTTGGCATCTTCTCTGTAAAAACCCCGGCCCCCAACCCTGCTCCTTTCAGTGGGGTGCTCCTTCTGACCACCTTTGGTTTGATGCTGCCTGATTCCAATCAACATGTCTGCAAAGAAACTCTAGAAAATTTTAACGAGCATCACTTTACCTTTTAACAGTATCCTATACTGTGAGTGGCTTAAATCGCTCAGTATTCTTCATGTGTGGTCTGTAATTCTTGGCTTCTGTGCCTTTGGAGGTGCTGTATTTCACGCCTTCTCCCTCAGCTTTCAACATCTACATCCTTCCTATCTTAAAAAAATCACCACTGTCAAAAAGATTCCCAAACCTCGGCAGCAAGTGAGCTACCTGCCCACCGACCCATCTTGTAGAGTTTTTATCTATGAGTCATGGGAACTTGAGTTTTCACCCCGATTAGGCACGTCGGGCAGGGGAAGGCCCCTGTCTGATTCACCTCTGCGTCTCCCACAGCCCTTTGTTCTGCTGCATCGTGCAGGGAAGGCAGGTGTCTGCCAATAACCAGGTGAACGACTCTGAACACCCACCAACCTCAGGCCTCTGCCAAGGCCCATGAGCAATGGTAAGAAGACAACAGCTTGGGGTCTGCTCGCCACGAGCTATCAGCTCAGTCACAGATTCGGTTAATACATACTGATCAATATGAAGCAATGGAAGATAAAGAACAGGACAGGGAATATACACTCCACATACTCTAAGAAGTCAGAGTCTTTTTTACAAAACTAAATTGGATATTAATAATAATGGGTTTATTTTGGATGCAAAAGTCAGGCATCCAGGTGAAGGGAGTGATAGGATTAGGATGGAAGAGGCACCGGAGAAGGAGTCCTAACGTTCACCCCACATCCCGACTCACGCTAGGCCCTGGGCTAAGCATCTTGTACGCATTATTTCATTTAATCTGTCCAACAACTGTGCAAAGCAGATAGAATCATTGCCAATTTTATGAGGAAGGAGCTGTGAGGCTTGAGTGGATGAAGTAACAGGCCAAGGATTTGAGAAAAGCAGCCAGCCTCCACTGCACTATGCTGTCTCCTTCAGAGTGAACCCTATGAGTATCACTGGGTATTTGTACTGATGAGTAATTCCAGTCATAAGGCAGTAAGTGCACTGTTTAATATGCACAGGGCTCAGTGCAAGTTAGCTGACCCTGAATGCACATCTGCCCATCTAGAGAGAGAAGCAAGGAGGCTCATTAACCAGCAGATACTGCAGCTCTAGAATTGGGAGCATGTCCAGACGACAGAGAGCACAAAGGGACAGAGACAGAAGAGTCTGGACTAATATCGCCTGCCTCAGTCTACTTCAGTTACAAAGGAAGAGACAAAAGCCAACTGAACATGGCTTTATTGTAAGGGACGCCCATCTTCCGAGGTGAAGAGTAAGACAGAAAATGCTGGAAGGGAACATACTTGGTCTCATTGGCGCATCGGATCCTGCAGCCATCCTTGGGAATCACCAAGCCCAGGTGCATGCGGAGCCTGCAGTTGGTGGGCCCCGTGTGTGGCCACACGTGAGTTCCTGGGTGCATGACGGAATATTTGATCTGCACAGAAAATATAACACACCATTCACTCACTTATCAAGGTGTGGAGGAATGGTGAATTCAAGTGACGGTACAAAATTACCGTCAATCTGGACTAGAGCCTTTGAAAGCTCAGAATTTATATTCTCCTCGTATTTCTTTGGGTAGGCACTAAAAATAAGGATGCCCATTTTCCACAAAGTGATAAACTGAACAGTTTTCACTCTCAGCTGTGGCATCAACCACATGAAATTATGTTTCATTAAAAGAGAATGAAAAAAAGAGGCATTTATTGGGCGAAAGGAAATACTGTTTCTTTGTAAATGTCAGCATTCCCTATCCCTAGTACTGTGTTCTTCCCAGCACTGAAAACCCTCTTGGTACCTGTCCTCTTCTGCATCCTGTTGTCTCGGGGAATTTATCTAGTAAAGAACAGGTTTTGGGAGCTCCTTTACAGGCATTTTCATTTTTTCTTCCTAGAACAATAAATGATAAAACCATTGTTAGAAACAATCAAAGCGATGCTTTAACTGATCCCATTTTGACCATACGGAATCTATACTGTCATCCTCACAGCAGGACTGAGTAAACACGTGAAGACAAGGTGTCTTGCTCCGATAGACAGTGACTAGCAGAGCAAGGGCTAGAATTCTCCACTCAGCAGTGGACTATTCGCTAGGGATATATAATGCACGAGGCATGCATTGAATACTTATTTTCCCCTGTGGCAGGCAGAATAATGTCTCCCTCCCAAAGATGATCACAATGCCAGCCCAGGAACATTTGAATGTGTTATGTTACATAGCAAGGGGCAATAAAGGGTGAAGACGACACTGAGATTTCTAATCTGCTGACTTTAAAATAAGATGTCTCTGGATTAACTGCATGAGCCCAGTGTAATCACAAGGTCCTTAAATGTGGAAGAAGAGGGCAGTAGAGTCAGTGTCAGAGTGCTACAGAATGAGAAAGACTTGCCCAGCCAGTGCTGGCTTTGAAGTTGGAGGAAGGGAAGACAAGCTAAGAAATGTGCGGACTCTGGAAGCTGGAGACTCCAGAAGGAATTGCAGCCCTGATGACACTTGCATTTCAGCCCAGTGAGACCCACCATAGACTTTTGACCTCCAGAACTATAAAGATACACATTTGTGCCATTTTAAGCCAGTAAATTTGGGGGAATTTGTTACAGCAGTCACAGTAAGGTAATACACCTGCTAAGGAAGGACAACAGCTTATATTATGTTCTAACCTAAAAATGTATTTCTAGGGCTATATTAAACAGTTACCTATACATTACCTTTAACTGAATTTAATGTGTTTTTCAACCGCCTTCACCTATTGATAAAGAACAGGATTTAAATGAAGAGGGAGGAGGTCTTTGAGAGATGACATTTTCAATGAATGTGTCAGGAACACAGATTTTGGGACCTGGTCTTGAGCCTCTAAGGCTATGCAAATTTCTTCACTGTCTACAAAATCACTGTTTTTTAGGGAAGACATGATCAGGAACACACAGCATTATTTGCTCTCATGGAGGTGGGAGACAGGAATTTTTAAAAGCTAGAAACATTTTGATTCCCTATTCAAGATTCCTAAAAGGGATGGCTCTATCTAAAGCTGAGTTTAATTTTATTTAATTAATGTTAGTCATATCCTATGATAATCATATACTGAGAATAAAATGAGAGTTACAAGGAATGAAACTTAAAGGTATTCTCCTCAATCAAATGGATTTTGGTATTTTAGAAACAACTTCTATTTCTATATTTGCTTTTCCTAAGTAATCTTTTTGGCTCTTGAGTAAAATGGTAGTTTCTGTTTTTTAGTTATTAATGGAGTACCCCAAATGAGTTGAATGATAAACGTCAGTCTGACCAGATGGATTCCTGTATACGCCATCATAAAGCATTTGTAAGTCCTTGCTTCTCCTGCCTTCCCACACGCAGGATCTGGAGATGTTTTGGCACAAGTCCCGAGTTCCAGTTTCTGGCTGTTCAGACAGCAGTTAATGAAGCCTAGCGGCAGCTTAAGGATCAGCCAGAGACGGCTGAACTCTGTGGGCACAGTGGTGAGGGCTGAGCACGTGCCACTTGGAGCACAGGTGTGTCTCACCTGAATATTAGACGATGAATGGGTAGCCAAGTGGACTGCGTCACTAGGGTTGCCACTTGGCCAGAACGGGATTAGAGAGCACCTCTAGACATTGAGACACACAAATCTTTCCCAGTGTGTAAACACAGATTCTCTGTGTAGTAGATATTTGACACCCGTGGGTTGACTGCTCTTGGTAGTTTTAGCTATTTACTGCTTGCGATTGCGAGGGGGTAGGAATGAGACAAGAGCTCCAAGGTGCTCAGGTGCCAGAGACCGCTCAAGGCTGCCTAGAGTGACTTCTCTGATGCCCACAGCACCTGGCGAGGAAGGCGCTGCAGGTGCATTTTATAAAAGAGGAACCAGGGTATAGAGGTCCTATGGTAACTGGCAGAGCTAGAATTCCAGCAGACCCAGAATCCATGTTCTTAACCGCGACGTACAACCTCCTCTCCATTATTGTTATTCCTATTATGCAATAAAAAAGAAGTAACACTCTCACTTGCAGAAGAACTGTGTGTTGTTTATTGGACCTAGGAGCAACTCTATGCTCAAGGCATGATTTTCACTGTCATGAGGAATGTGAGGCCCAGAGATTCAGGAATGTGCCCACATCACAGAGCTAGCAAGCGGTGCAGCAAGGCCGCTGACACTGCCTGGGTGGTCCCCAAAGCTTGGCTTTGAAGTGTAATTTATCATGTTGCTGCATCCTGATCAGAAAGCAGCTGTGCAGGAGTTGAGGCGGAGACCGCCTGGAGCTGAGCTCAGCGTGGCTTTGGCACTGTTTTGTTATTTCTCACCAAGTTTAAAGTAACTCTCAAGAAGTGAGAACTTTGCTTCTTTGGGAAAATAGCCCTAGAAAGAGATCTAGCTGCCCATGTAGGTCTGAAAGAATCAACTGGATGTTCCGGTGCACGTGAATATGCTTTATAAGACCTGTTCATGGAGTTGGCACTTGTAAATGTCCTGAGTTATATATCTTAAGTTTCAAGGCTCTATTGTTGGGATGACAACACCCACCTTGCAGGACAACTCTATCAGTTGGTAGTGGGTTCCTAGAACACTGGGCTGAGAAGGATTCAGAAGTTGAGACTGAGCTCCTCCATAAAGGCTACTGATATTGGTGAGCACCAGCTCCTATGGGATCTGGAGGAAAGAATGACTGGCACATGGGTGGCATTACTGCTAACCGTATACTTTAGTGTTCATTGCCAGTGATGATTAATAAACGAGTAAGACAGATGTTCTGTAACATACATATAGCAATTTGAAAACATAACTGTGGGGGAAAAATGTTATTTTATTAGTTGATTCTGTCCTTTCTCTCCAATTCAAAAGAGGTGATCATTTAAAAAGGAATAAATACTCTTCAGTCCGGATTATACTACTTGGAGGCCCACCATAATTTCTACCACCACTGGATAGAAAGGAAACTCCCAGCCATAGCCTCAAAGCCTCCAACTATCTGGCTGAAGGCTCCTTTCCCAACTAGACTAGACAAACTCTCTTGCTCACCAAGCCAGATGTTCATCGGCCTCTCTGTCTGCACCTGAGCTCTCAGTGTGTCTAGGAAACTGCCCTGCCACCTCCCTTCCCCACCTTTCCTGACCCCTAAAACCCACAGGATTCTCTCCTCTGTCCCTGAGCCACAACACCTGAGAGAGCATCAGCCTCTAGGGGCTCAGTCCTGCTTCTGTGCAAGCTGTGATATTAATTGCCTTCAGAAGCCTTTAAACAATGAATGTGTTTCCAGAAGATGGTTACTGAATTCCTCCCAGAAGCCTGAAACCACAAACAAAAGGCTACAAAGCATCTCAATAAAACTCCTTAAAAGAGCAACTATGTGACATATTCTTTTACCACCAAAAAATACACCTAGAAATTAACTTCTGTTGAATTCACTGTAACTCATCAGAAAACACATATGTATCACACACACACACAGAGCTAAATTATTTTGAGTCAAAATGTAAATCAAGGTAGAAATGGTCTTTTTCCGGAAATAACACAAGTGAAAATGTCCTATATTACAGCTTAAGGAATGTATTTTACCACAATTAAAAAAATTTTTTAATATGCAAAAACTTAAAAATCAAAATGTTGCCTCCAACCCAATTGTCCCAATTATTATTTTCTTTCTTAATACTTTTACATGCCCTAGCTTTGCATATTTCAACTTCATTAAAGGCACCGTTTTTAGCAAAGACTATGGTTTCTGGAAAGTACTGCCAAGATGCCTGCTATTCAAGGCAGCCCGATGGCTTCTATGAAGCACAGGATGTGAATGTTAGTGAGGCATCAGATGAAGTGGTGAACTGAATGCTTAAGGCCAAGAGAATTGACTTGTTTTAGTGATATGCCAATAATCAGCATGTTGCTCACATACTGACTTTAAAGCTCCATTAGAAAAAATCTTGCTTGCAAAAAGCTGTCACTTGAAGTCATGTGATCTCCCACCCGATGGATGTGTCCTTGCAAATATTATTGAAGTAGTTTTTCCTTCTCTTATGCATGAACCATTCTGAAAGCATAATTGAGGTAAACAACTGTTTATTTGTCCTTTAATGTAAACTACTTATTTTGCTCTCAATTTATTATTTTATGTAGCTAAACATGTGCAACACGTGCTGTTGAGTCTTGAAAATGGGTTCATATTTGCATAGCTATTGTTAACCCAGGTTAACTTCATTTTTCGATAAGAGAATTGGAAAGAGCCTTAAAGATAAAATTCGATGCCTGCCATTTTAAGCTAGATTGATATAGAAATTCATTGAACACACAGATATTGGAGCCCTGTCTGTGTACCCAGGCTTGGGTTCAGCTCAAGGAATATTAGGCTGAACATGAATCAACCACTTCCAGTTCTTGCGGAACTCATACACTGGTTAGCACTACATTGTCCCTCTGGTTCGTGCTCCTCTCTGATAACTCTTGCTCATTTTGGCAGGCAACATCATCTCCGTTTAATGGGAGCTTAACAAGGCTCAGGAAAGCTCCTTACATTAGGAATATTAATAAGCACATGGTGCACCTTTCAGTTAAGCCTACACTGTAGTATTACTTGTTGTAACTTATCATTTAATGAGAAAGACCAGGAATCAAAATACTACTTATATGTACTTATCCAAACGCACACGAGTGCACATACACATATATTTACATGTACACACCCAAATAAATGTTCAGATGTAGTTGTAAAAAACAATGAGCAGATTTTGATAATGTAGGTTTTCTGGGCAGTTTCCTTTATGCCTGGGAAGTTATCAGCAGAAGGTGCCTTCTTCCCATCAGATTATTGGCTGTGGAGAACAATCTAGAAGTCAGGGGCTCACCTTGCTGCCACAGTGTAAACTGGCTCCAGTCACCTTTCTCCCTCAGGTTCTCATCTTCGGGCAGGAAGAGGCCTTTGGCCTTATCCATCACTGCAAGACCTTCATCGCGGATTAGCTTCCAGTTTCTTTCTAAGGACTAGAGGGAAGATTCTGGTTTTACTCGGCTGAAAAAATGCCTGGCAGAGTGCCTTATAATGACTCTCAGCTTTTTGTCTGTTATTTTGATTAATAAAGTAATGGAATTTTTGTTCTCATACAGATGTCTTATTTCCTCTAGGACCTCTTGCCAAGAGTTTGAAAAAACAACCACCACCTAATATTACTTTTCAGACCAGATGCCTTTGCAGCATAAAAACCTCAATCATTCCTAGGAGCCTCAGAGAACAATCCCCTCCATAATTTGTTTAGGTTTGCCTAAAGGTTGTTTCTTTTTGAAGACCACAACCTAGCAAGAGTATGATTTGTTGATGGTATTACATCAGTACACTGCAATATACTCTCCATGACACTCGAGCACCCAAACTAGAATACAGATCATGGGCTTGATTTCTTCTTTCAGTAATCCTCATAAAGATGCCATTCAACATGGTAAATACTAATTAAACTTCACAGAGATTGAAAAAGTGTCCATTGGAGCATGTGATGGATTATAAAATTAACAGCAAAACAAAGCAAGTAAGTGCCCTGGTGTTTAGAATTCAGCCGAACAAAAATATTTCCCTGGCTTCCTATCAGAAAGTGGGCTTAAGGCCAGTGGAGTGCCTTGGAGTGGCCGTGCTGCTGCTGGTAGGTTTGGGGGAAGGAGGGAGCCAGAGCTGACTCAACCTGGTTAGTGCTCTGTGCTGTCAATAGTCGGGGGCTGGTGGATGGCAATGGGGTAGGAGCAGTGGGGCACCGCAGGCCACGGCGAGCATCTGGAGTGGCCAACTGAGGGACTACCACCAGGAAAAAAGAATAAAAGCTGCCATCCTATTGTATGAAGAGACCCAGCTGTACAGATAAGCCAGGATTTTGAAAAGTTAATAATTTCAAACACTTCTATGTTAAGTGAGAAGTGGACAGAATAGGTGAGGGTATGGTACAAGGATAGGAAGGAACACAATGGCTGATTTCAACAGGAATCAGAGCTCAAGAGCATGGAAGCGGAATTAGCAAGTTACAAAGAGAAAGCTTCTGACACAAAAAATGAAGATAATTAGCCCTCTCTGAACATGGATTGAGGCATCTTGTAAGGCATGTTTCTCTATCTTCTCGATCAGTCAAGCGAAACTGGAACACCAATTATTGGGTAGGGCAAAGCCCGAGATAATGTGTGAAGTGTTTTTACCAACTCATGCTTTATGAATCCATGATTCAATGTAGGACAAACGACGAGGGGCTGGAAGGACTGCACGGGCTCAGGGCTCCGAGACAGACAGACGCCCCTAGCGGTCTGTGTGAAAACATGGCGCCAACTGGAGACAAACCCAGGCAACACTTTCTATATTGTGTGACAGCAGTAGGTTTACTGAAATATTCCAGGGCAAGAGATAGACTTTAAGAGTAGATACTGATATTCTACTTCTTTTTTTCCCCTTATTTCTTTGAGTCTATTGGTTTATTTCTTTGGTATAATTTCAGCTTTATTTAAATATAACTGACATATAAAATTGTAAGGTATTTAAAATATAGATCATGGTGATTTGATATACTTACCTAATGTCCAAAGAGTCTCCCCTTCTGGCTAATTAACACATTCATTGCCTCATGTATTTATCTTTAAAAATTTTTTTCTTGGTGAGAACATTAAGTTCTGTTCTCATAGC
The DNA here is from genome assembly GCA_032199065.1 of Smutsia gigantea. NCBI lineage: Eukaryota > Metazoa > Chordata > Mammalia > Pholidota > Manidae > Smutsia > Smutsia gigantea. The sequence continues at coordinate 186,251 of JAVSCE010000407.1, read as the reverse complement.
AAATTTCAATTACACAACTACAGTCACCATGTTATACATTAGGTCCTCAAACTTTATTCACCTTATAGATGAAGGTCTGTACACTTTTTTCAACCTCTCCCTATTTCCCCCACTCACCCCAGCCCCTGGCGACCACTTTTCTACTTTGTTTCTATGTGTTGGACATTTAAAAAAACCTAGATTCCACATATGACACCACACAGTATTTGTCTTCCTGTGCCTGGCTTATTTCACTTAGCATGATGCCCTCAAGGTCCAGCCACGTTGTCACAAATGGCAGGATGTCTTTCCCATGGACGAATAATATTGTGTTGTGTGTATGTTTGTATGTTTATAGATCTCACATCTTCTTTACCTATTCATACACTGAATGACACTTAGGCTGTTTCCATTTTCTTGGTTATTCTTAATAATGGTGTAATGAGCATGGGAGTGCAGTCTCTTCATTATCTTATTTTCATTTCATACCCAGACCTGAAAGTTCTACCTTTAATTCTTTGAGGAACCTCCATGTTGTTTTCTATAGCTGTACCAATGTACTGACTTTATACTTTGATTCATGTGAAGCCCACTTATTGAGTTGTGTCACTGTCTAGAGCTGTTCCTATTATCGCCCTGCTTTATGCTGCTGGTCCTGCTCATCTGTCCACAAATGATTTCAATATTACTTCATCCCAAGTAGATAATCCATAAAGCAAGTCGAAGATTGAATTTCAATGAAGACACTCAAATCACCAACACTCCACTCCTTGTGGCTATTGTAACTTATTCAAGTTGCTAGATAAATCTGTTAGATTCTTGTTATTCTGTCCACAGATGAAGGAAGCATTACCTCTCTAACACAGGAAATTGCTTTCAAGTGAGGTTATTGGAGCTTTACTCCAAAGGCTCTTCCCTCTTCCCTCCGGTATTTCAGAAGTTTCATTTCTTTTGAAAGCTGATTTTAGGGTCATCTTTGGAAAGAACTGATCTTTTTGTTACTAAAATAGGGCATAAAGCCCTAGGGAAAATGTTGAAGTGACTGCATCATTACTAAATAAAAATTTTAGAGCACTTATGAGAGGGCTGCCCTTTATATGTGAAATGTAGTCAATCCTGCCCCCTCTCCCTGGTGTCCCCCAGGGAAGTGGTGCTGAGGTATTTTTCCATGAGCAGTAGAGATTTTTTTAAGAAACATTTTTGTTTTCCTTTGTTACACATGCCACAGGTGCTGGATGAGAAGCTCCTGTTCAAAGGAGCAAACGGGTACAGAAGAGTCCAGCCTCTGCATGTGCTACATGCCACAGACGGGCTCCATGCTAGCCAGGACTGCACAGATTTCTAGTTTACTTTCATTATAAACCAGCCACTCATCATTTTCTCTTTTAGGGTCAATACTTGTTATGGAATTTACAACTGGAAGGACCCCTGCTGTTAATCTAGGGGAGAGCTTGTCATTTCAGGAATGACAAAACGACTTTTGAGGTGGTTAATGAGCCCCAAATCTCATAGGCTAGGGGCCAGATACCAGTTCTGCTGTCCCTCTTGATTATTCCTAAGGCACCGTGGGAGGAGACAGGGGAAGGCATGGTGGGCCTGGGGCCCTGCCTTTTCCCCACGGGAGCATGAGAACACTTTGGGGGCCCCTCCAGCCTCCTGTGCACCTGTGAGGCATGGGTAGTTGCGAGTCCTTTGGAGAGCACAGGGCTCCCCGCTGGGCCCTGGGCGCCTCAAAGAGAGCTCACATTCCTGACAAATGGGGAACCTGGGTTACCCAAAAGCTGTCACCAGTTAACCCTGGTGACACAATGAAAAACACAAAGGTAACAACGATCATGATGTACGTGTTCAACGTGCACATTTTATCTACCACAGTAATGACTGCCCTTGGGAGGTTTCAACTTTGGAAAGACAGGGCAGGGTCTCTTTTACGGGCTTTGGGGAGAAATCTGGGATGGGACCTCGGAATGTTATTTTTAAGAACAAACTAAGGAACCACACCGCATAAAATTCACATGGTTACAGAGGGTTAAAGACAACACATAATTACACAGGGCATGTGGAGGGTGGGAGGGAAGAGACATGAATTTTCTCTACAGTAAGATGGCAAAGAATTCCATTTTTTAGAGATGTGAAGGCTCACACAGATTAGACCATTCCTCCATTTTTAAAGCCTTATCTGAAATACTACTGACCCTAAATTCATCCATTTCATAAAAACTGAAAAGAAAAACCGATAGGGTTGAAATTTAAGTTGGTTGCCTGGCAGACAACAGCTTCTAATTCATATTTCTTCTTGTGGCAACACAGACTTTATTTATTATTGTTATTATTTATTGATATACAGTCTTATATTGTTTCAAGTATACAACACAGTGGTTCAACAGTTAACGCATATTATTATATCCTCACCCCCACTAGTTTAGCTACTGTCCGTCAACATATGATGTTACAGAATCACTATGTTCTCCATGCCGTACTACTATCCCCATGACCAACCGACATGAGAATTTTTGTGCCCCTTTATCTCCCTCGCCCTTCCCACCCACCAACCCCAACTCCTCCCCCTTGATAACCATCAGTCCCTTCTCAGGGTCTGTGAGTCTACTGCTGTTTTGCTTTGTATTTATATTCCACAAAGAAGTGAAATCATATGGTGTTTGTCTTTCTCTGCCTGACTTATTTCACTGAGCGTAATCCCTCTAGATCCATCCATGTTGTTGCAAATGGCAGGATTTCTTTTCTTTTTATGGCTGAATAGTATTAAGTTATGTATATGTACCACATCTTCTTTATCCATTCATCTACTGATGGACACAGGTTGCTTCCATATCTTGGTTATTGTAAATAATTCAGCTATAAACATTGGGGTACATGTCTTTTTGGATCAAGGATTGTTTTATTTGGGTAAATTTCCAGAAGTAGAATTACTGGGTCAAATGGTACTTCTATTTTTAGTTTTTTGAGGAACCTCCATACTGCTTTCCACAGTGGCTGCACCAATTGACATTCCTACCAACAGTGTAAGAGGGTTCCCTTTTCTCCACACCTTTGCCAACACTTGTTATTTCTTGTCTTTTGGATAGTGGACATTTCTAATTAGTGTGAGGTGATATTTCACTATGGTTTTAATTTGCATTTCCTTTATGATTACCGATGTGGAGCATCTTTTCATGTGCCTGTTGGCCATTTGTACTTCTTTGAAGAGGTGTCTGTTTAGGTCCTCTGCCCATTTTTAAACTGGGTTTTTTTTTGGTGTTGAGGCATATGAGCTCTTTATATATTTTGGATGTTAATCCCTTATCAGATAAATCATTTACATATATATTCTCCCATACTGCAGGTTGCCTTTTTGTTCTGATGATGGTGTCCTTTGCTGTACTGAAGCTTTTTAGTTAGATGTAGTCCCACTTGTTTATTTTTTATTTTGTTTCCCTTGCCCGAGGAGGTGTGTCCAGGAAAAAATTGCTCATACTTATGTTCAAGAGATTTTTGCCTATGTTTTCTTCTAAGAATTTTATGGTTTCATGTCTTACATTCAGGTCTTTGATCCATTTCAAATTTACTCTTGTGTATGGAGTAGGCAGTAGTCCAGTTTCATTCTCTTGCATGTGGCTCTCCAGTTTTCCCAACACCAGTTACTGAAGAGGTCATCTTTTCCCCATTGTATATTCATGGCTCCTTTATCGTATATCAATTGACCATGTATATGTGATCTATATCTGGGCTTTCTATTCTGTTTCACTGATAATGAGTCTGTTCTTGTGCCAGTAACACATTGTTTTGATTACTATAGCTTTGTAACACAGACTTTAGAAAGCAGAGATCTGGTTGTTTTTACAGTGGCCCATGGCTTCAGAAACCTAACACCAGCACCTGCCTTTTGAGTTACACCCTGGCTACATTCACGGCTCTCACCATCTGTAAGTGCAACTCCCAGTTTCAAGTGTCATTAATTCCACAATACACTGGAGCTCCCTTTAATCCAATTTCCCTCCAGTTCAGGGCAATTTCCTCACTTGCCCGATTTTCTGCTGATCCCAATTAGATGGCACACTTTTCAACATCAAATTCAATTAAGTCCTATTTTTAAAGTCTTCCTAAAACTGATTTTGTGCAGAAAGGCAAACTAAAGCGAAATTAATTTTTATTGAACTATTTTCTTTATTATTTTAAATTTAAAATCATGTTTTTTAAAAGTCAAGTTACTACAGGTCCTATAATGAAATTAACAGTCTTACTTAACTCTCCCCCAATCCTGAGCCCAATGCCAGCTAATTCCTTTAAACAGTTTTTCTGATACTCACTTGCTTACATCTAAATAATGTGTTATATTGCTACTTCTTCATTAATTAATTCTAGATATTATCACTTACCTTTCTATAAGGGAAAGCAGCGAGTTAGTGATGTAATGTTTTCTTTTCCCTCCTGTGATAGTTACTTCCAAACATCTCACCCACCTGGGTAAATTCATATTCACATTTTATATTATGACAATAAGGTCTGATTCACACTCGAATTGTAATGATTACGCTTCATTTCATATGCAGCATTTTTCCATTCTGCTCTTTTTTAGCTTAATTTTCTAAGCCACTTAGCGCTGTTTCTGCTTTATGGCACTGAAAGAGTGCTATAAATTTCTTGGTATGGTTCTATTCTGTGCCAAAAACATCATGTAAGCTCTTTCTTTCTTTCTCTCTTTTTCTGAAGATAACCCTGCACTAGCCATGTGCCCTGCTTTTGATCTGGACTGGCCATGGTCTGGGCTTGCTGACAGCTGTCATCAGGGAACATCCCTTGGCCTCTGCCTGTTATCAGACTCCTTAACTAGTGGTTCCCAATGATTCTAGTTGTTACCAAAGAAGGACACACCATGGGTAAAACTCAATTTCTGAAAATAGCTGAAGTCATTCTTATACTTGATTGAAGGCTTGAATATGTATGGAACTTTAGGTGGTAAACAATTTCTCCTTAGAATTTTGAAAGAATTCCCCCAGTGTATTACAACTTTTAGTGTTGTTGTTGGGAAATTTGATGCCTTTTAGATTCCTTTTTCTTTGAGTCTCTCTAGAAGCTTTATGAAAGTCAGTATAGTGCAGTTGTTAGGGGTGTAAAGTCCAGAGCTAGACAACCTGGTTTGGAAATGTGACTCTGTCATTAATTGGTTTGTAAATTTGGGCAGGTTAGTTAGCCACTCTGTGCCCTCACTTGTAAAGAGGGCAAAATACTACTGCTTTCCTCAAGAGCCTCTAAGAAGATTAACTATGCTAAAAGTACCGTGCTATATCTAAGAATAGCTGTGATAATGATGAATATTTTAAGATCTTCTCTTTATTTCTGGTTTCCTAAAATTTTTTGGGAATGTGCCTGAGGATAAGTGCTGGACACTTAGTGATTCCTGAAATATGGAAACTCACATTTTTCAAGTCTAGAATATTTAGTATTATTTCTTTAATACTTTCTTCTCCATTATTTCTCTTTCTGTAACTCCTTTTGCTTGTATGTTGGACATGTTAAACTGAGCCTCAAATTTTCCTAACTTTTCTATTTTTAAACTCTTTTTTTGTTCCTTCCAGGAGATTTCCTTGACTTAGCTTCCAGGACTGCAATTAAATTCTTATTTTTGCAAACCATATTTTTTACATTTCTGAAAGCCTTGTTTGGGTCTTTGTTTCTGTGTACAGCATCCTCTTCTATTTTTGTGGATTTATACTGTCTTCTGTTGTCACAAAGTGACAACAGTCTTTTTGTTTCTTTTGTTCTTTGTCTTCTTTCATGTTGAAGGGTCTCTGATGTTTGGTGATCCTTGGCTGTCAGTCCTATAAAACGGAGATAGTGATTGGAAGTTGGGTGAAAAGACAGGGCCTGTGATTGATAGGCCTCACTGCTGGTACAGCGAGTGTGTTTTCTCCCTGGGCATCAGTATAAATAAAATGTTGGTACTGAGAGGGCTGTTCTTTGAGGCCGTGCAGTTTCTTGGATGCTCTAATACCAAGGGCTCTGCATCTCCTCTCTTCAGAAGCCCCTCTGCAATCACTGTCACTTCCTTAGGTTTCAGCTTTCTTAGGTCTGCCAAGTCAGATACTTCTCTTTTCCATTTTCAGAACAAAAAAGCACAAAGCCATGCTGACATTTACCTGTTGTCTCCTTCTTTTTATTCATTTGTAGGTCTATACCATTTTTATTCTTTTATTGTCATTTAAGTGAAGTTTCCCCGTGGGGGGTATTAAACGGGTGTTTCCATAACCCTTCTTCACTCCTATTTTCTATACATTTCTGACAGTTGATCGTTTTTGACTGCCTTCTTGTAGGCTACATGGACCTGGTAATACATAATTCAACCTTCTAGTGAAGTTCAGAAACAACATGCTGTGGAGCCTGCAAAACCCTCCACCAGGCCCTCAGATGTGTTCTCAAAACATCATCAAACTCAAAAGTAACTATGTTTCACATGGTAGAGGTAGGTAGCAGAGGGGGAATTCTTAGCACCATACTTCACATTTTAAATCAAACTCTGCTAACCCATATATTGATTTATTGTCAACCTACTATCTTTTCACTGCTTGGCTCGCGCACATTCCTTGTATCATTCAGTTGCTACTGCAATTTCACGGTGTGCTCAGATGATGACAACATTGAATTGATGCTAGAAGGGTGATATAAAATCACCCACAGAATTTACCACGTCTTTTCTTTTATGTAGGAAAACAGGACTGTTCAGAGAAACATTTTTGCTGAGGCAGTCAGGAAAGACTGCATACTGCTAAGCAAGAGGAGTTACCACTGGTGGTATTCTTCTGCTCAGACAGTCATAATAAAATACCATGCACTGGGTGGCTTAGCCAGCAGAAATCATTGTCTCCCAGGTCTGGAAGCTGGAAGTCCAAGATCAAAGTGTGGGCAGGTTGGGTTTCTTTCAAGACCTCACTCCTCAGCTTGCAGAGGGCCCTCTCCTCACTGCAGGTGGCCTCTCCTCCGTGTGCACATACCCCTTTGTACGTGCAACTTTCCTTTCCTGCTTAACGGATGCCAGTCAAACTGGATTAGGTCCCACCCTAATGGCCTCATTTTAATTTACTTACCTCTTGAAAGGCTCTATCTCCAAATACAGTCACATTCTGGGGTACTGGAGTGTAGTTAGAGTTCAACATACGAATTTTGGGGGGATGCAATCAACACATAAGACTCACTCATGCAGATTCAAGTTAGAACTAGTTCCAGCTAAGAAAGCAGAATGGAAGGGCATGAGGAATAATTTACATCAACATGGGGAAAAGTAGATTTATAGGTGTGAAATAATAGATGGGCATGGAAAAAAGCAGGAAGAGTTATGCTTTTTCTGGTGCACAAAACATAATGCAAGAGCTCTTATAGCTCAGATTAACATGAGCAGCATGAGGTAAGTACCCTGTGTGATTAGCTATTAAGAAAAAGGTCATTGAGAAAACACAGACATTAGCTACTGAGAAGTCCCAGAGATGTGTATGTATGTTGAAAGTTTCTGATTATAAATTCAGAGAAGGCATTTGGTCAAGCACCATTCTTGGCAAAGTTTATGCATTAAATTGGAGTTAGAATGAATTGGTAATAATGGTACATTAGTAAAATGTGTACCAAATTTCATCTAATTGGCTATGAACATGTTTGTTATAGTTAACTATTTTGGAAGTAATATATTTGATCATTTAGAGATCAATGAACTTGAACCCTAGGCATAACAGACTATACGTGAAGGTAAGACACGGGCACTGTACTCTGCCTAGAAGGGTGGCGCCCCCAAGCGCTCAGCTGAAGTGGTGAGATCGGAGCGAACGCCACAGTGAGCGTACTGCTCTCGCAGCAGACTCTCTTTGCAATGACTTTAATAAAATGTCTGAGAAAACTAGTAGCATTCGAGGGGCAATGGTGTGCTGGTCCCAGTGCGTTTCAAGCAGATTGCCTGTTTTTCAAGTTTGAATATAAAGGAACACACCTGACATTTCTTATTGTGGCAATAAATGAAGACCAAGCAAATAGAAAAGCAAAGGCTACTTACAGCTTGTTATATATAGTAAGGGAGTCCCCCACCAGCACTGTGTTTGGCAGAGAAGTGGGGAAGCTTACACTAAAAAATAAGACCAGGTGTGCCCTGACTGCAGGCTGCTGGCCTGGGAAGCTGTAGGCTGGCATCCCACGTGATTGGTTAGGGGAGCATATGTGGCTTTGTCTGGTTGGTCCAAGGTTGAAAGCAGGAGCAACCGTTAAGGAAGGTGATTATCAAGTCCCGGTCATTGGGGTGGGCTGTCATGGAAGGTATTCAGCTCCGTGGGTTGTTACTAGAAATTGCCATCTGGCTAATCTGGCTTCCTGCAAGTCTCATTTACAACAGGTTGGCTTCCTGGGTTATTTACTGTAGAAAAGGGATTGGTTTCCTGGGCAGTCTGCTGCGTGTGGCTCAAGGTCCTGTTTTTCTATATGGTCTGGACTCGTCCTTTGTGCATTCATTCATTCTCCCATTATTCATGCTGAAGGGAAAGGGTAAGATAAGGCACCTAGCATGGGGCAAAAGAAGAGTTTTGGAATACTGACATTTGCTCTTTCTAGAAAGTGGGAGAAAAAGGGTGTTTTCTAGAAAGAAGAAGGAAAGATAATCCAGGCTGCCAGGAGAAACATCCTGCCAGAGGGCTTCAAGGCCTCGCTAAAGGAGCCCCCCATTCCTCATGCCCTGGGTCAGATGGGCAGGGAGGCTTTCTCTGTACATAAAAAATCAACTCACTTGATAAACAGATAAACAACTCATCTATGATGTGCATATGCATATTATATTTAAGACATTGATCTGTGTGTCTGTGTGTTACCCAGATCATGACCTACTGGATTAAAAGTTAGGGACTGCAGATGGAGTGCCAACTGACAGGTGCAGTTTGCAATTATTGTGAAGTATGAATTACGAAAAAATGAGTTTCCAAAGAGGGTCACAGATAAAGCTGATTTTTAGGTTTTTCTTTTTAAACATTGACAAATACTGAGAACTCACTGATTTTGCTTTGAGAAAGAACGCAACCTTTTAGTTTGAAATAATTCAAATAGTATCAAATGTTCTATTCTTTTGCTGTGTTGCTACAACCGGCACTACATGCCACACTAGCTTTAGCCTTGTGCCAACTCTTACTAGGGGCTCACGTGTATGCACACACACAGGAACATCCATGATGATGGCTTTTTGTTGCATTTTGTTTCGTTTTATTTTTGAGCCTTACTAAAACCTTGCAGGAGAGGAGGAATTGTAATTATTCTGAATTTAGAGACAAAGAAACAGGCTCAGATGCATGGAAAGACTTGCCTCAAGTGTCAGAGCTGAGAGCAAAACTTATGTGTTTCCAATTGCAGAGTCTCCTTTAAGAAGTTCACCTTGAAATCACAACCACCAAATTCCCTTAGTACTCAGGAGTGTGTTGTCCTTTTGTCATTTTAAGTGTACGTGTCATTGAAATCCAAAAAATTCAGAGTTTGATTTAGAAGAATAGGATGAAACTATGGTGTTAATCTTAAGGAACTGCTTCCAGCACTTCCTTATATTACAATACTTACTTTCATATAAAAGTGCTAATCCTCTTAATTTATAGCTTGATCCTACTGTAAATCCAACATTTTTGCTTCTTTTTCAATTTTATTTCAAAAGTAGTTCAGTGAAAATATTCAAATATTTAATAACACAGATAGAAATCTTGAACCACCTAATGTGTTACTGTCCAGCTTTATTTCTGTCCAGGTGATGTTATTCATACACAATGGATTTCTTAATTACTAAAAACCACAGTCTGAAGGAAAATGACAGAGTATCATTCTAACCAATCGTCCCTATGCACTGAGTCACAGCATTGGCAAAATGTTCCTGGGCACTCCTCCAACTGTAATAAAACTACAAGATGAGAAAAGGAAAACTTACCTGTGATACTATTTGTCTATATCAAAACCTGTGATTCTATTTGTCTATATCAAAGCAGCTGTTCTGAGAATCTCAGAAAAAGGGTGCAATTGTTTTCTTTTTCCAGTAATGAATGCAGAGTTAGGTAGCAGGAAACACAAACACAAAAGGAATATCTTAAACTACAGTTTTCCATTGCTATTGGCTGTTGTTTTTCAGTGTTAGTACAGTGGTTTCTAGGCATGCACGGTTTACATCTAAATCAGCCATGAGATAATGTGGATCAAAAAGCTAATCTCAAAAAGGAGAATAAAACTCTGAAGGTACAGTGGCTCTTCTCTGGCTAGAAGAGATCTTTTATATTTATAATCTAGCAAAGACTTTAATCCATTTTTTTAATTTATTTTATTATCATTAATTTACAATTACATGTGCAATATTATGCTTATTAAACTACCCCTTCATCAGGTCCCCCCCACCAACCCCATTACAGTCACTGTCCATCAGCGTAGTGAGATGCTATAGAATCACTACTTGTCTTCTCTGAGTTGTACTGCCCTCCCCGTGCCCCCCCAACATTACATCTGCTAATCGTAATGCCCCTTTTTCCCTCTTATCCCTCCCTTCCCGCCCATTTTCCCCAGTCCCTTTCCCTTTGGTAACTATTAGTCCGTTCTTGGGTTCTGTGAGTCTGCTGCTGTTTTGTTCCTTCAGTTTTTTTCTTTGTTCTTATACTCCACATATGAGTGAAATCATTTGATACTTGTCTTTTTCGGCTTGGCTTATTTCACTGAGCATAATACCCTCTAGCTCCATCCATGTTGTTGCAAATGGTAGGATTTGTTTTCTTCTTATGGCTGAATAATATTCCATTGTGTATATGTACCACATCTTCTTTATCCATTCATCTACTGATGGACACTTAGGTTGCTTCCATTTCTTGGCTATTGTAAATAGTGCTGCAATAAACATAGGGGTGCATCTGTCCTTTTCAAATTGGGCTGCTGCATTCTTAGGGTAAATTCCTAGGAGTGGAATTCCTGGGTCAAATGGTATTTCTATTTTGAGTTTTTTGAGGAACCTCCATACTGCTTTCCACAATGGTTGAACTAATTTGCAGTCCCACCAGCAGTGTAGGAGGGTTCCCTTTTCTCCACATCCTCGCCAACATTTGTTGTTGTTTGTGTTTTGGATGTTGGCCATCCTCACTGGTGTGAGGTGATATCTCATTGTGGTTTTAATCTGCATTTCTCTGATGATTAGCGATGTGGAGCATCTTTTCATGTGCCTGTTGGCCATCTGAATTTCTTCTTTGGAGAAGTGTCTATTCATGTCCTCTGCCCATTTCTTAATTGGATTATTTGCTTTCTGTTTGTTAAGGTGCATGAGTTCTTTATATATTTTGGATGTCAACCCTTTATCAGATACGTTTTTTATGAATATATTCTCCCATACTGTAGGATGTCTTTTTGTTCTACTGATGGTGTCCTTTGCTGTACAGAAGCTTTTCAGCTTGATATAGTCCCACTTGTTCATTTTTGCTTTTGTTTCCCTTGCCCGGGGAGATATGTTCATGAAGAAGTTGCTCATGTTTATGTCCAAGAGATTTTTGCCTATGTTTTTTTCTAAGAGTTTTATGGTTTCATGACTTACATTCAGTCTTTGATCCACCTTGAGTTTACCTTTGTGTATGGGGCTAGACAGTAGTCCAGTTTCATTCTCTCACATGTAGCTGTCCAGTTTTTCCAACACCAGCTGCTGAAGAGGCTGTCATCTCCCCATTGTATATCCAAGGCACTTTTATCAAATATTAATTGACTGTATATGTTTGGGTTAATGTTTGGATTTTCTATTCTGTTCCACTGGTCTGTGGGTCTGTTTTTGTGCCAATACCAAATTGTCTTGATTACTGTGGCTTTGTAGTAGAGCTTGAAGTCAGGGAGTGTAATTCCCCGACTTTAATCCATTTTTGTTTCAATGTCTAGGTTAAACACCCCAAAGCACTCAGGGCTTTGATATTTTGATTTGGCAGCAACCTACTCAATTTTAATGAAAATATGCATTAAAGAGGAAACTATACTGGAATATCTTCTTTAAATTTTTTTCATGGAGTTGCCTAGCCTTTTAACATCCGTGGTGCACAGAGCTGCCAAACTGCAAACTACACAACAATGGGAGAACAATGACAATTCAGCAAAAGGGAAAAACACAGATGATGCATTTCACTGAACACTGTCCTATGCCTTCCAAAAACCTGCACTCTAAATTATTCAATGGGAATAATTTAAATGAAAACGTGCTATCCATGGGAATTCGTTGTCACTTAAGGGCCAGAATCTGGGTAATTATCCTGAAAGGATATGACAGCTACGTGATCTATAAGGTTTCCACTTTAACATGGTAATGGCTGGGGGATGACCATGATCCATAATACTCAAATCCGTAGTTTGAGAAAGGAAGAAAATCTTGACGTGCAAGTGTTTGTCCACTGGCAGGTCACAGGCCCTGGGTCCCTCACACAGCAGGTTCTCTTAGTCACTGACAGGCAATCATCTTGAAATTACTTTGTGTGTGAAAATTATAACTTGATATAACATTAACATTCCTACAAATAAAGGTAGTAAAGTAAAGCACGATCATAAAGCACTGAATTTTAAACACAGGATGTCACAAGCTCTGAGATTCCATACTGCTGGGGGCCCTTTGATTAATGCTCAGGCCCATTTTCCTTCTTAAATAAAGCAGCTTAAAATAGGCAGGGCTGAAAACAAGAAGCCCAGGGAAAGAGAATTTTGAAGTAAAGACAAGATTGACCAGAAGAAGAAGGATATGAGACATAAGAGCCAACTGACACTTAAGTAACTTTGAGGGAGTACTGGGACACCATCAAGGGTAAGGACAAGGAGACCTGAGTTCAAATCCCAGCTCTGTCACCATCAGCTATGGAACTTTGGGAAGATTTCTTAATTTCTCTAATCCTTACTTTACTCATATATAAGTGGAGATAATAACATTGGTAAAGATTAGAAATATTATACACAAAAGGGCTCAGTGCACTGATTACAAATAGGAAACATTTTAAACAAGATAGCTGTTATATATTATTTCAAAAATACATAATATTCCAAAATTGACTTTCCATGTTTTCTAGAAGCTAGAAAATGTTTTCCTATGAAAACAAGGTAATAAATTGAAATTATAAATAATAATAATAAAATACTTGAGCACTTCCTATTTATTAAATCTGAACAAGCAAGTACCATTTCCATATGTACTTTGCAGATAATGAAATCAAACGTAAGGAAGTGTTGCTCATGTCACACAGCTAGTAAGGCCTGGATAAACACTCAAATCTAGGCAATGTGGCTATGCAGCCTATGCTCTAAACTGCTTCAGTAAATGCCTCACTGATGATTAAGTTTGGTGTTCCTTCATCAACCCCCAGAAACCCATTTTAAACATACCTGAACTATAGTATACTACCATAGTTTCCCATTTATTGAGTTGTAACATCACATACTATAAAATTCACTCCACTTTTATAATATAGTGGTTTTCAGAATATTTAGAGTTGTACAACGATACACTATCAATTTTAGAACATTTTTGTCATGTCAAAAAGTAACCCCTCACCCATCAGCAGTCACCCCCGTATCTCCTCAGTCCTGGGCAATCACCAATCTTTCTGTCTCTATGGACTTGCCTAATCTGGACAGTTCCTATAAATAGAATCATGTCATATGCAATTGGCTTCTCTCATGTAGCATAATGTTCTCGAAGTTCATGCAGGTTGTATCATTAACATTACTTCATTTCTTTTTTATTGCCACTGTTTAGATGTACCACATTTTGGTCATTCATTCATCATTTAGATAGGTGCTTGGGTGTGTCTACTTTTTTGCTATATGAATAATGCTACCATGAACATTCATGTATACATTTTGTATGAATAAATGTTTTCATTTCTCTTGGTTATAGACCTAGGAATAGAATGCTGGGCCGTGATTCTATGTTTAAATTTTTGATGATTAATTTTTGATGAAATATCAAGCTGTTTTCCAAAGTGGCTGCATCACTTTACATCCCGCCAGCAATGTTTCAGTGTTCCAATTCCTTCACATACCTGCCAACACTTATTAGTCTTTTTGTGTTATAGACATCCAAGTAGGAGTTGGTGTGGTATTACACTGTGGTTGTGATTTGCACTTCCTTATTAGTGAATGACTTTGAGCATCTTTTCATGTGTTTCTTCACCATTCGTATATCTTCTGTCTATTCAATTTTCCCCCCTTTTTAGTTGGGTTATTTGTCTCTACATTGAGTTATCAGAGTTCTTAATATATTCTGCATAAAAGTCCCTTGTTACATATATGACTTGCAAGTATCACCACTCACTCTGTGGATTTTATTACCACTTTATTGATTGAATACTTTGAAGCACAAAAAATTCTGATGAAATCTAATTTATCTATTTTGTCTTTTGTCACTTGTGCTTTTGGTGTCATACTTAAAAAACATTGCCTAACTCAATGATGAAGACTTACTTCTGTGTTTTCTTCTATAAGTTTTATAGTTTTATCTTTTACACTTAGGTCTATTTCCATTTTACATTTGCTTTTTGGTGCATAGTTTGAGGTAACTTTATTTTTTGCATGTGGATATACAGTTGTCCCAGAACCATCTGTGAAAAGGTAATTCTTTCCCCATTGTATTGTCTTGGCACCTTTGTCAAAAGGCAATTGATAACAAATGTTAAAATTTATTTCTGGATTCTCAGCTCTATCCCACTTATTTATATGTCTGCCGTTAAGTATCACACTGACTTAATTTGCAGTTAGTTTTGAAATTGGAAAGTGTGAGTCCTCCAAATTTATTTTTTATAAAAATTGTTTTGGTTATTCTAGATCCCTTGCATTTTCATATGAGTTTTAGGATCAGTTTGTCAATTTCTATTTTAAAAATGTGGAATTTTGATAGAGATTGTGTTGAACTTCAGAGAGACTTGGGGAATATTGCTGCCTTAACAGTATTAAATTTTCTGATTCAAAATCATGAGATGTATTTCCATTTATTTAGATGTTTTAAATTTCCTCCAGTAAGGTTTTATGGTTTGCAGTGCACAAGTCTTGTGCTTCTTTGTAAAATGTATTCCTAAATATCTGTTATGGGTTGAATTATGACTCCCAAACTCATATGTTGAAGTGCTAACCTTCCAGTACTTCAGAGTGTGACCTTATTTGGAAACAGGATCTTCCCAGAGGTCATCAGGTTAAAATGAAAACATCAGGGTGGGTCCTAATCCAATATGACTGTTGTCTTTGTAAAAAGGGAAAATGTGGAAACAGAGAGACACAGGGAGAGCACCGTGTGAAGACGACGGCAGTGATCTATAAGCCACGGAACTCTACAGATCAGTAGAAAGCAACCAGAAGCTCGGAGAGAGGGATGGAACACATTCTTCCTCCCAGCCCTCCGAGGGAACCAGCCCCGCTGACACCTTGATGTGGCTGACAGAGAAGTACACACGTTCTCCTGCTGGAAGCTTGTGGCCCCAGCCTGGTGCCGGCTACTTAGTGGCTCAGACTCCCTTTCAACTATGAGTGCCCATGCGACATGGTTCCGACCAACAGGACAGGGTCTGCTAGGAAGTTTCTAGAAGGCCATCCAGGGCTGGTGTGATGGCTCACCAATGTCAGAAAGCCCCCAAACCCCTTCTAACCCTCCATTCCAGTTGCTGCTGGTGGCCATCAGGTTAGGGCTGGTCCCCAGAAAGACCAAGTGATTAGACCGACTTTCAGCTCCACCCACCAACCTCTGAGAAGGGGAGGGCAGGAGGGATGGAGACTGAGCTCCATAAAAGCTCTGGAACAAGGAGATGCGATGAGCTTCTGGGCTGGTGAAAGCATCCACAGGCCAAGAGGGCGGTGGGCTCCAGTTCCACAGGGATGGAGTGCTTGCACTTGGGACCCTTCTGGAATTCACCCTGTTATCTCTTCATCTGGCTGTCCGCCTGTGTCCTTTATGACATACTTCATAATGAACTGGTAAACCTAAGGAAATATTTCTAAGCTCTGTAAGGTATTCTAATGAATTAATTGAACTCAGGGAAGGATCGTGGAAACCTCTGATTTACAGTCAGTCAGTCAGAAGTACAGTGACAACCTAGAATTGGTGTCTGAGATGGTGGCAGTCTTATGGGACTAAGCCCTTCACCTGTGGAACCTGATGCTCTCTCCAGGTGGAGAGTGTCAGAATTGAGTTAAATTTACAGATACTCAGTCAGTGTCCACTGAGAATTGCGGAATCGCTTGGTGGCACTAGAAAACACACCTCGGAGGTGTAAAATGAGCTGTTTGAGAATCAGAATGTGTTTTCTTCTATGAACAACATATATGGCAGTTAGATTCTCAGGCCGGACCACTTAAGACCATCAACCCATACAGAATATGGCATCTTTTACATTTTGAGTAGAAAACAATACTAGTGACACCATGAATTAACCTGCCTCTCATTTATTAATATGTCTAAGCTTGCTAAAGCAATAGTAGTCTTCTGACCAGCCTCTACCAAAATCACAAAGTAGACATTCTTACAGTCTGAATTTAATCTACCAATATAAGCACGTCTGATTTTTTGTTCCTTTAAGCCATTAGGTTGTTGGAATCACTTAGTTTTTCTATCCTACATTTCTGCCACTACATTTTCTAAAGATATTTGTTTTGTTTTGCTTTAATAGACTCAGGACTAGCAGTTCTCAAAATGTGGCCCAGTGTTACCAAAGAGTTTTCTAGACTCAGGGGGTCGTCAAGATCAAAACTATTGCATTTTCTTCATAATACAAGGATGTTATTTGCTCTTTCCATTATTTTCCATGCTCATTCTTCCACATGCATGCAATGGAGTTTTCCAAGGTCTGTATGACACATGATAATACCACTGCTACAAAGGATGCATGTGTGAAGCAGATACGCGAATTCTCTTGCCTTCTATTAAGCCAGAAATCAAAGCTATTTGTAAAAATAGAAAACAATTTCAACTTTTCACTGTATTTTTTTGTTTTGGAATATAGGTTTTTAAAAAAAGTCATTTATATTAACATGCAATGGTTTTACTTTTATAGAATCATAAGTATTGCATTTTCTTTCAGTTTTACTTTCTATTGATTATATTGATGGATATAACACTGCCCTCCGCTTTGCCAAACTCCTTGAGATGCTCAATAATTTTTAAGAGTGTGAAGGGGTTCTAAAGCCAAAATATTTGAGAAATGCTCTTCAAGACAAATGCCTTTCTTCACCATCTGAACTAAAGTTTTGGCTAATGGGATGAAAAGATCCTCTTTCACAATCTGTTTTGCAAATATCACCAGGTGTAAAATCCATCTCCACCCCAACGTTCCTTTCCATGGTGAGCATTCGCTGATTCTCCGTAGGGAAGAGGCAATGATCAGGTAAGGATGAAGTCTACGTTAGCACTTACCTTCACCGAGGTGAAGCATTCACTGATTCTCCGTAGGGAACAGGCAATGATCAGGTAAGGATGAAGTCTACGTCAGCACTTACCTTCACCAATTCAATGTAGCCTGTTTCCTTTGGGGTCCACCAAGGCTGGGCTTTCAGGCCATGTACATTGTAGAGTGAGCGCTGCCAGACAGATGCAAAATGTCCCCTCTTGTGCCCAAGCTCATACCACTCATATGCCTGAAAGAGCAGAAAGACTGAATGCCAAAAAAAGCATTTTTACTAATTTTAAAATTAAAGTCACTAAAGTATTACTTTGAGACATCTCAGTAAAGAGCTTGCTGGTCAGGTGTCCAAATCTGTTACACTGGTGAAAACACTGTTATTTGATTGAGGGTCTGATCATGACCTGTTATTATGAATGAGTGTGTGCAGTTGCACACTTTTCAAGCTTGCCAGCACAGGATTCAAGCTACACTCATTTTGGTCTCCCTCAGGGTGTCTGGCACAGAGTCTAGCACTTCATTTGTTGAGTGGACAAATAACTTAATCTACTAATGTGGATTATATATTTTAGCTTTCATTTCTGAAGTTCTATTTTTATGTTTCCTTTAAAAGGAAAGGACTACGATTTCAACAATTTCTTCATACATATCTGCATTTCCCCAACTGGAGTGCTAAAATGGAGAGTAACTTCTTTTCACATGTATGTTCTTCCATGTCTGCATTTAAGAAGGTTACCCCAAGGTAAAAGAGTATAAATCCTCCACTAAATTAAGCAGACAGAAAGGAAATAGTATTCTGAGTTGGCAATAAAGATAACAATAGATTACATTTCTTTTCAAGGGACTTTTTGCTCATTTTTGTTTTTCTGCCACGAGGGAACACCATGTGTGGCTCTAGGCTAGCTGTAACACGTTTCAGGGCCAGCTGGCTGCAGAGAGTGCCACTCCATATCCTTCCTTCAAATGATGCCCTCACCATATACTCCCCCAGCGGCCCTCCCCACGTGTCCTGCACCGAGCACGCTCTACTGTCTCTAGGATGGGAGACAATTC
The DNA here is from genome assembly GCA_032199065.1 of Smutsia gigantea. NCBI lineage: Eukaryota > Metazoa > Chordata > Mammalia > Pholidota > Manidae > Smutsia > Smutsia gigantea. Next base: position 167,847 of record JAVSCE010000407.1, on the reverse strand, counting down.
TAGCAGTAAACTTTAACAGTATCCCTTCCATTACTGCAAGTCTGATCTAATGATTACTTTTGAAGAGTGATTTCAAAGACACATTTAGATCAATTAGACAAAGGCACCTAAAATCAAACAGATTAAGAAGATATTCAAGATATTCACAAAACGCTTGATAGACTATAAATGTAAAAAATATTAACTTTTAAACGTCTTTTAGAATTCCTACGTCAAAATTTCCATCAAGAGAAAAATCAAGTATGCAAGCAGTACCACTTCATACATTTAGAACTACTGTCTCATTTACTACTTGCTTTTTTTACTTGATTTTGCCCCAGCTCCCAAATATCTCCGATTTATAAAAGTTGAAACTGAGATTTAACAAGGCTAAATATTTTGAACTATATAAGCCAGGGCTCCTGGCAACTTGCTCCACTCTGCTTCCATCTTTGTGTTATTAAAAACAAAATGAAACAAAACTATCAAAAATGATCTAATTACCTTTCTCAACAATATCTCAAATTAAGACTGTATATGCTAATCACTGTTATATGATTTCCTTGAAATAGATGTAAGTTATAGCCGTAAAGTCATTTCTTTAAGTCAGAAATTTTAAATAGCTAATTGTTGCCTAACTAAAAAAATAACATTTACTTTTTGAAATTAATTTTACCATTTTAGTTACTTTTGTCCAATTTAAATTTAGGATTTTATTTCATATACCATTTCAGTGTAAAGTGAACAATATTAATTACAACAGATGATTTTTTTGAAACTCTTAAAGAGTCCATAGGTTTTTGAATCATCCCTGATTCATTTTATGGAGTAGGCACGTGGTTAGAAGAGTGAGAAAAAATTATTATAGGAAGACCAAAACAGCAAACCTCATAGCTCTAGTTGAAGGGTTTTAAGCCTTAGGTTTTAGAGCTGGCCTTAATATTCACCATGCTGGATGGCTAGGCAAGTCCCTTCTCTCTCAATGACATGTTTAAACCATCTTAAGGTCTTTTCTGACACTCAAAGTTAGTCCTAGTGGATCCTTAATTTTGTACCCCTCTGCCATTTCATTTTCTGAGAAATGAAACTGTGACAATGATACATCAGGAATTTAAAAAATCAGCTTCAGTAGTATCTATAATGAAGGTAACATCATCTTCAATTATAGAGGACCCAATGAATTCAGGCAGATGGCTTTTGTTTTTAACATCTAAACTACGTTACAATACAAATTGCTAGAAAATCAATGATCAAGTTAGAATCGTCTGAAAATTTACTCTTTACTATTTCCCTTTTATATTTCTAATTAAGAACACTAAAGAGGAGAATGGTTGCTTCCTGACATGCAAATTTCTAATTAAGAACACTAAAGAGGAGGACAGTTGTTTCCTGACATGCAAACTCATTATGGCAATCAATTCACAGATTCAATACCTAACATCGAGAATATACCAACGCGGGGTTTATAAGGGCCTATTTTTGTTTCCCTGTAAGGATGAATCATGAACTTTTTAAATTCAAGAGCTGTGCTGTTCTTTGCATATTAATGGCAATTAATCTGAGAGAACATTCCCATAGATTCAAATCCCAAGCCTTTAACAAACGTTTAGTAGTGAATTCTTTGCCCTTGATGTCAGGGTTGTTTTCATCTAAGATGTGAGAATAAATCATAGACTTCTTTTATCTGTCTTTGCCCTGAATCCAGAGATGTTCAAAGATAAATTAATTAGTGACAATTACATTTATTGCAATCACACATAAACATTTGTCCTGCATTAGATACTGTAGCAAAATCTTTCTTATCTCTCTCTCAAAGGTGGTACCAGACATTTACAACTAAAAGAGTGAAAGGACACAAAAATAATTAATGAACAATTTCTTCTCCCTTCTTTCCTTCTAATGTAAAGGAGACAGCGTCAATTATCTAAATCTCTACTACCCCAAATTGGTTCACGGCTCTAGCTGGCAATTACCCCATCATAAAACCCCCTGCTCCTAGAAACCCTCAGTTGTCCAAATGGTCCCACATTCTTACCAATTTTAGAAACTTGAACCTATGTTATCGTTGTGTCACATATTACATATTGTACTCAGGAAAAAGTCATAATCACAAAGAAAGCATGTAACTTGTTTTAGCTACTACATTTTCCGTGTCAGTACCTGTCATTACTACAACTACAGGTGTTTATCTTAAACTTGTATTAAATGTTTTAGAAGATAATTTGCACAATTAACCACTGGGTTCAGTGTGCTCAGGAGTTCAGCTGAATGAAGACTGCATTCTAAAAATAACCACTTTTTAAATTCCAAAGTAAAGTAAAATAAAAAATAAATCTAGGTAAGCTGTCAAAATATTTTTAAAATAGTTAATCTCAGAGACATCATTTCACAATTTAAAGAATATTTTTCAAGGCTATATCTCTCTCTGTATATACACAAACACACACAGATGTACAACACAGATATGCACACCCAGACACACATATATACACACATACACATGCTAATTTAGAGCCTGCTCTATGGTTACTCAGCTACTTTCTTGAGAGAACCTATAAAAGTCAAATCCCAAAAACTCCTTAAGGATTAAGTAGGAATTGTTGGATTGTTTATTAAAAAAAAAAGTTTAAATAAGGAAATAGTTTCAATCATCACCTTGAGTAATTGATGCTCAAAATGTTTTTCCCATTGTAAATTCCTCTACTGCCTCTCCTACTTTATTTTCCATTAAAAAGAACAAAAAATTCACAACTCATTACCTCTTTGTTCCCAACCCTCTGCATGGCATCCCCCAGGTGGAAATAAAATCGCCCATCATCAGTGCCAGGGTCCCCAGATTCTATTCCTTCCTGCAGAAAGGACAGTGTTAGTACTTATGAATGAATGAAACACCAGATTTAGTTCACTGATTTACTTGATCTTTAAATATCATACAAAAATCTAAGAACCAGAAAAATATACAAAAATATAAGGACCAGGTTTGGCAATTAGGCTACCAGTCAATATTTACAATGTCAAATCAAAAGGAGGTGAGAAAGTTAAATTTAATAATACATTTACCATTAATTAACAACATAATAGCCCATAAAATGAGTATGTGAATCCTCTCTGTGGGTACAATCACATTTCAATATCCCCAAAAATTTCTTTGGCTGAGCATCTATCACATTGATGTTGTTCTCCAAATCTGACCATATGTCATCTAGAGGCTTTTTATTCCTGAACCAAAATTTTTCATTGCTCATAGATATTTAAAGTGATAGAGACCCAACTGTGAGTAATATTTCTTTCCATTCAAAGCAAATGGGTCCTCCCCTTTTAATGAAATCATTTATAAGACTTAATAGGATTAAAACCAACTGGAATCTTTGAAAATGTAGTTGTTATTAAACAAATTCTATTCTAAAACATTTAGCTGATTTCTACTTCCATCTCCCATGTAAGGACTAAAACTGAGATTTATGAAAAGAGAGAGAGAGAGAGAGAATTAAAGCAAGAGAATCAATTTATAAAAGCATAAGAAGGAAAAAGGTAAAAAGTACTTAAATGTCAAGGAATTCTTTCTAAAAATCTACACTTTCATATGGAATTCATTATCTTGCACTGGGAAGAAATTTTAGTTGCAAAATGTTAGAAAATAGCAGCAAAGCAACAGGAGAAGTCTCACTCAGGAGAGGACAATTATGGTCAGAGCTCTTGACAGATACTCAATGTCCTCACTTCTTAACTCACCTACCCAGCTCTCCATTTCCCCATCTTTGAAGCGGGGAGAGTACTATGTAGACCCTTGTTATGCCAAAGGAAATGTGAAGGGGAAAACTTTAAATCAGAGAAAGCTGTATGCCCACAGGGTCCTGGCAGGGAATATAAAGGTTTGCAGAGGTCCAGTGACAGCCAAGACAGACTGGGGCAGGTGCATGCCCATCTAAGGGGACAACATTGCTCACTTAGCTCCTGTGCTGGCATATGGGCCACATATGACCTTTCTGTATGAGAAACCAGTAACTCTGTATAATTATATGGAACATTCAGTTTTCTAAATAAGGCAACCAGTTAAAGTTGTTTAATAGAATTGTACTGGCCAAATCAAACACAAAGCTATTTGTAATCAGTGGGTTGCTATTTGGGATCTCTGATTTAAGTCATGTGAAATAAAGAGCATTAAAGTGCCATATACTGCTACTGAAACAAAAGTTCACAGGTATTCCATCAGCTACCTGTCTGGGACAGAGACCGTGGGTGTAGTCAGAGTAGGGTGAGGGCCTCTGGAAAAAGACCCCTACCAAACTCCGTATTAAACAATTAAGCAAAGTCAAAGTCACATTAATTCTCTAAAGTAAAATATCAAACTAGGAATATAAGTATTCTTCAGTGAGATGAGTTAAAACCAAAAAGCCAGGAGTAACTTGGCCTGGAATGTTTGACTATCCCCAGACAAGAAAATAACCTCAGCATAGCCCATGTCTTCACTGTGTCAATTAAATGAGGCTATTGTAAAATTTAGCCTGCTAAAAGGCCCAGTGTATCTTCTTTAACTTTACCCAGATGGTGATTTTCCTCCTCCAGCCCCTAATCAAGTAATATATAACCTGGGCAATTAAATTAATACAGCAAGCAAGCCCAGTTACAAACAGCATAGTAAAAACAAGAAAGATTACATCTCAAAGATAAGATTGCATTTTAAAACCCAAAAAGAAAAAAATAGGTTTCTTAACATAACAGACAATACCCCAGCCCACCTTGGGAGCAGGACAGGCAGTCTTGATTGATATGCTCCCAAACCAAGAAGCTGCTATTCTGGGAAAGAATCAAAGCAGTAAATTTCTTGTGTTAACTCTGCAAAATAATCTGGAAGACTGGTAAGAAACTTAGTATCTCTTCAAAGATAAACATTTGGGGACCATTTGGTGGGTCTGCACCCCTAGCCCTTTGTCTGTCAACCGCCTATAAATCCCCGAGACAACACACCACCACGGGTTCTCTTTGTCCCCCTCTGTCCTCTCACTTTATCTCTAAATAAAAGCTTCTCCCTGGCTCTCCTACCTTGAATGTTTGCTAAATTCATTCTTCAACTCTGTGAACAAGAACCCCAGCATCAACCAGTTACATGTTACTATTAAAATTAAGATTAATTAAAATTAAAAATTCAGTTCCTCAGTCATACTAGTCACATTTTCAGTGCTTAATGGCCACATGTGCCTAGTGGCTGCCATAGTGGAGAGCACAAATAAAGAACATATGCACCGTGGCAGAAAGTTCTGTTGAACAATTCTGAGCCAGTGAACTGTGCTGATTCTGGTGCATGACAAGGATTCTACTAGAAAGTCAAGAAAAACATGATAGCATATTTTAATCTGAACAGTTTGAGCTATCACATTTTCAGAGGTTTGACCTCTTCAGTCTGCATTTGTTACCTCATTTTGTGTAGGTTGCCATGAGCCTTACTCAAACTAGACTGAATGAATAAGCAAGCTGTAAAAGTAATATTTAATGTGTTGCCCATATTTTAAAATATAGTATCAGTAATTTTTGTCTACCTTTCTCATTTAAATAAAATGAGTAACAACTGCAGTTCTAGGAATTTCTTCATGATGTCTTTTCCAAATAGGCTGCTCCTATGGTTGCTATTTCTACATTCAACACTCAACCACTGCCTATGAATGTCATGGTCACAGGGTGTACATTTTGAAGAGGAAAAGACTCAGCAGTGCATGCTAATCAATTACAATGCATAATCAAGAGTGTCTAAATGACTCGAAGGTAACAGAAGGTAAAAAAAAGAGGAAGGGCAGGGATTTTCACCTTTAAGTAGGGAATGCTCTCAGCAATCTTATTCTGTGCCTTCAGGATAAAGCCATAATGCACTTTAGCAAAGCCATCATTAGGTGTCACATTCAGAACCTAAACACAAAGAAAACAAAAAGCTATTGTGATTGACTACAGTTCTACAAATGAATGCCAAAACAACTTTTAATTATATTTGCTGTAATTGGATTTATGATGTTACAGCTTAAAACTCCATAGTGTTTGTCTCATTGCAATATATTAGTCTTCAATGGCCCATTTCTCCTCAATTCAAAAACTTTCCCATCTACGGATTAGTTCTTCAAGAATGAAGAATTGAATGAAAGGGCAATGACCATTAAAGGATTGCTTGAGCAGTGCAAATCAGCAGATAGATATCTATCAACTGATTGGACTTCAATATTTTTTTAGTGATCAGAGAAAAACTACTTTAAATTTGCTATATACCTCATCAACTATGAACGGTTATTACATATTTCTTTATATACATGCTCTATATATTTCATTAGTGAAGAGCTACTTTAGATTTGCATTCATAATATATCATGATCAATTCACTCAACATAAATTTCTTTAATTTCATTTTAAGACTGAGGATAAAGTGATGAGAAAATCCAATATTCTGTGATAGAACCCAAGTAAATATTTAATATAAATCAAACCATTATTTATTTTCATATGCATTTATTATGATTAAAGATAAATTATGCAAATACCTCTAAATTAAATATTAGCAGCGAGAAATCAAAACAACATTCACCTTTTGAAGCTGCTTAGATAAATATTCATAGAACAAAAATGAAAGATGAAGAAGGTTTGAGTTGAGTGCATGTAGAGAAAAGATGAATATCCTGAATATCCTGTAGTTTCTCACCTTGATCTTGAGTAGGAAAGGGGAGTCACAGTCACCATGGGCTCTCTACACAGATGGAGCAGGGGGACCCCATGCCCTTGGTGAGCCCACAGTACACACTGCCCTAAGTAAAGCATTTTTCAGTTTGTATCAGTCCTGCACCTCATGAATTCATTAGGAAATCCAGCCAACACTACACTACCATCAAAATATATTCATAATGATAACCTTTGTCACTTCTTCACCACTGCCACCCTGGTCCAAGTCTTACTGTCTCTGTCTTTTTACACAAGACTCCTAACTGCGCCCCAGCCCATGTCTCCTGTAGCCCATTTTCCATACATGGCTCTGAATAAACTAACTAAATTCTGGGTCAGATCTCATCCTTCCTCTGTTCAAAACATGGGTTCCATGTCACTCAGAGTCAAAGACTAAGTTCCAGCAACAGCCCCCAGGCCTCCCTTGAGCCAGGCTTCTCTACCTCTCCGGTCTCTTCTAACCTCCTTCTCCAGCCACTCCGAGGCACCCTGACTCCTTGCTTCTGCACAGCCAGACACAGGGACCTCTGCCTCAGGACATTTGCACTCACGGTACTCCTTTGCCTTAAACTCTTCTCCCAGATATCCAAATGGCTCATTCCCTCACCTTGATAAAGTCCTTGCTCAAAGGTTACCATGTCAGTGAAGCCAACCCCCAACCACTCTATATAAAACAGAACCCTTCCAGCTCCATCACTAGTAACTCCTTACCCTGACTCCCTTTCTTCATAGCACTCATCACCATTTTAATTTTTTTTTAAATTTCTTCCACTAAGATGTAGGCTCTACAGGGACTTTTTCTGATACATTCCCTGCTGATTCCCAGTACTGAGAACAGTGCCCAGCACACGGCAGGTCATCAAGAAATCTGCACTGACTGAATGGACGGTGGATGCCCAGCTTTCCTCCCTACCTAGATCTCTGAGAACACACAGTCTGCCTCTGCACCTTCCATAGCACCGGTTAGTGAACTAGAGGCTGAGCAAGGGCTCAATGAACACCTCTCGGACTAAACCGAATTGAGGCCAGCCATGCTTCTGCCGGCATAACTAGGAAGGGATCATTGCAATTACTGCGGCTACACAGATGCCATCTCTGCCTCGTGCAGACACACAATCATTATCTCAAGTAATTAACAAATGTATTACTTGCTATATATTTTAGATACACAGAACTCCTCTAGGCTCTGGACATATAAACATAAATGAGATACTCTCTTCTCCCAGGGAGCTCTCAGTCAAGGGAGGAAGACAGACTTACAAGTAGACAACGGTAATATAACATGGCGAGTACAACCACAGCGATAAGCACGAGGCACCCAGGAGGTACAGAGGACCTACAGAGCACCTTGCTTTATAGGACGGGTGTGGCAGGGGCAAGTTCTGAAGGGTGTCTAGGAATGAATAGAGTTCTCCAGGGAAAGGGAAGATGGAGGATGGTGGGGAGGACGCATTCAAGGCATAGGAGAAAGTGAGTAAAAAGGAATTATGGGCCAGAAACAGCAAAAGGGAATTATATAGGGTAAGAGGGCAGGAGGCAAATCACAAAAGGTCCTATTTATTGCCAAGTGATTTCCTCTGGGGAGTGGAAAGGAATTAAAAATGCTGCTACTTGTATCTGTCTTCAAAATATAATATTTAGTATACAACAGGCTCCAGACCTTTTTTCTCATCTGCCTGGTGGAGAGTCACACATCCCATTCATACACATACTATCGCGATGGGATGATGGGCAATCAGGCACCCAGAAGGACAGAGCTGCCTTCCCTACTTGATTCTTTACGATGACATACTGGACTTATTGCAATTTACATGTGGATACATATTGGATATGCAGGTTGTATTATCTATTTGTAATCAACAGTCTCATAAAATGACAAGTGGCTTTCAAAGATTTCTTAGAAAACCAGATCAAGATTAATATTAATAGATTATAAAGATTCTTTTTCTTTCTTTACACACACACACACACACACACACATACACACAGCACAGGAAACAAAAAGTTGATACACCTGACATTTCTGCTCCCAATACAAACTCTTTGTAAGACACATTACCAGGATAATAAATAAAAATCTTATCGTCACAAAGAGCATTGCACAATACTACTAAAATATTAATTTTTCAGTGAGAGTAAATAAGATTTCTTTGGTAATTAAATGAAACTTAAAAGCATTAAAAATATTCCATTTCATCTTAAAGCTTATTTTGGGGTGAATACCTTTTATAATATATATTTCATATAAGTACATAGATGTATATACATAGTATATAAATATTTAACATACATATGGGAAGTAATTGCTTAAATACTTTTACTGGAAGGGTGTACTATTAAGCATGTTTGACCTCCACTGGGGGCAATGGGAACCCACTGGGTGTGGGATGGTCAGATTTGTGTTTCGTGCTGATGACGGTCGGAGAAGAGTGAGCCTGGGCAGAATAAAGCGATCTTCCTTTAGGCAAGAGATGATACGCCTGGGTTAAAAGGGGAGAGGATTTCAAAGATATTCAGAAGGTAAAATTAACAAGTTTGTGATTTGGTACCAGACTGAACCCCATGAGCACAGGCCCTGTATTTGTTTCCTTAACTACCATTTCCCAAGCTAGTGTGTGGGGGTTTCAATAAATATGTGTTCATTAAGTGAATGGATGTATGTGAGGAGCGAAGGGAAGAAAGAATCAGAAATGATTCTCAGCTTTCGACCCAGGGTAGTAGGGTAACTGCTAGTGTTGCTGGTGTGAACAGAAACACAGGGGCACCCCAAAACCTACAGCTGTAGCAATCACATCCAACCGTTTTAAAGTCAGTCTCTGCTGAAACTGAAAAGCAGCAAACAATCCAGAAAGGGAACAATCAATGATTTTTATAAATTTACTCAAAGATAAAAATCCAAATGACGACAAATGTAAAATTACAATATTAGTTTTCTGAAAGTGATCTTTGACCGAGACATAAATACATCAGGATAAACTTTGGTTAAGGAAAAAGAATACATCAGATACAGCTTATTAACTTAGTAGTCAGAGGAGGAAATAAAAGGCAAACCCCACATAAATTTTCAGTCTATTAATGCTCCTTTGAAAAGAAACCCACTCAATTATATAATAGGGCTGTATTTTAGACACTCTGCATCCTGTTGTGCTTGTTCGGATGAGATTATGATTTCAAATGTTTTAACAACAGCCCGTAAATTTTATTTTTAAAGATGAAATAAAATGTTTCACATATCTGAGATTTGGTATCAGGTAAAAAGAAGGAATATATTCCAGGAATGTTTTGCAAAGATGAGGAAGGACAAATCCCTAAAAGGTAAAAGAAACTAATATGCTTTCAGATCCTACCCTAACCTCAGATGTGCTTGGCATCCAGTCAACCTTGATTATATTTTCTGGAAGGATTAGAAGGAAGCAAGAAAGGAGGAGAAGGAAGGAGGAAGGGAGGAAGCCTCTAATTCCATCTTTGTGGCTTTTGACAGTGGCAGAATAATGCATATCTGATATAGTTTGATTCTTACATTCATATAATTCTGAAACAAGACAGGGCACTAAGTGTTAGGTTTGGCTACAGGCAAATACAATGTCCTATATGGACTTATAAAATAATAATGAAATGACCTGAAACAGGTACTTTGATGGATGGCATTCATTTTCAACACTGTAGAATCAATCCACTGGGTATAGCTATCAGAGATGTTATAAAAAGAAAATGTCTTATTTCTGTAGTCTCAGAAAATATAAAAATTATGGCAAGGATGAAAAGACAACTACTTTGAAATTTGGTCATTTTCAATTAAGCATCAAGAGCAATCAAAGAGGAAAAGCACCACTTTGTGAGTGGAACCAGTCCCCAGACCAAGTATGAAATAACTGTCCTTGACAGCATTTTAAGCACAGAAGGAGTCATCTTGGCTATCACTGAGTAGCAGAATTTTGACATAAGATGCACCAGCTTCATAAGCACAGAAGGAGTCATCTTGGCTATCACTGAGTAGCAGAATTTTGACATAAGATGCACCAGCTTCAAAACCACTGACCAAGGCTCTCTTGTCCCCTCCTGGCATGAGCCGGGAGCTCTGTCCTTTCACTTTATTTCTAAATAAAAGCCTGTATCTTGCTCTCCTACCTTAAAAAAAAAAACAAACCACTGACCAAAGGCCTACATGGAGGAATAAAAAGCACATTAGTCCACCTTTCTTTTATAGAGGTGTTAGCTTTCTCCAGCTTCCAAGTTCACCTGCTATCCTGTTTATTCTGTACCAAATGAATTCCCCCATTGTTTGAAGGAGTCACAGTTTCATAGACTTCGCAGTTACTTGTGACTTAGAGGTTATCTATTAAAATATCCACTGTAGGGGGATTAAACAAGATGGCGGCATAAGAAGTGAAGCAGAAAAGTCCTCCTAAACATACATGGCCAATTGATACATGATAAAGGAGCCCTGGATATACCATGGGGAAATGACAGCCTGTTCAACGAGTGTTGGGAAACTGGATAGCTACATGCAAGAGATTAAACTGGATTATTGTCTCACTCCATACACAAAAGTAAACTCGAAATGGATCAAAGACCTGAATGTAAGTCATGAAACCATAAAACTCTTAGAAGAAAACATAGGCAAAAATCTCTTGAATATAAACATGAGCAATTTTTTCCTGAACACATCTCCTTGGGCAAGGAAAACAAAAGCAAAAATGAACAAATGGGGCTACTTCAAACTAAAAAGCTTCTGTACAACAAAGGACACCATCAATAGAACAAAAACGCATCCTACAGTATTGGGAGAACATACGTAAATGACATATCTGATAAGGGGTTAACATCCAAAATATATAAAGAACTCACATGCCTCAGCACCCAAAAAGCAAATAACCCGATTAAAAAATGGCTGGAGGATATAAATATGCACTTCTCCAGAGAAGAAATTCAGATGGCCAACAGGCACATGAAAAGATGCTCCATATTGCTAATTAACAGGGAAATGCAAATTAAAACCACAATGATATCACCTCACACCAGTTAGGATGGCCAACATTGAAAAGACAAGGAACAATAAATGCTGGTGAGGATGCGCAGAAAGAGGAACCCTCCTACCCTGCTGGTGGGAATGTAAATTAGTTCAACCATTGTGGAAAGCAATATGGAGATTCCTCAAAAAACTAAAAATAGAAATACCATTTGACCCAGGAATTCCACTCCTAGGAATCTACACAAAGAAAACAAGACCCCAGATTCAAAAAGACATATACATCCCTATGTTTATGCAGCACTGTTTACAATAGCCAAGATATGGAAGCAACCTAAGTGTCCATCAGTAGATGAATGGATAAAAAAGATGTGGTACATGTACACAATGGAATATTATTCAGCCATAAGAAGAAAATAAATCTTACTATTGGCAACAACATGGATGGAGCTAGAGGGTATTATGCTCAGTAAAATAAGCTAGGAGAAGAAAGACAAGTACCAAATGATTTCCCTCATTTGTGGAGTATAACGAAGCAAAACTAAAGGAACAAAACAGCAGCAGACTCACAGACTCCAAGAAGGGACTAGCGGTTACCAAAGGAAAGGGGGTGGGGAGGGTCAGTGGGGAGGGAGGGAGAAGGGGATTAAGGGGCATTACGATTACACACATAATTTAGGGGATCATGGGGAAGGCAGTATAGCACAGAGAAGACAAGTAGTGACTCTATAGCACCTTACTAGGCTGATGGACAGTGACTGCAATGGGGTGTGGGGGGAACTTGATAATATGGGTGAATGTAATAACCACAATGTTGCTCATGTGAAACCTTTATAACATTGTATATCAATGATACCTTAATAAAAAAAATATCCACTGTAAGGTAGAAATCCCTTTCAAGGCATCCTTACTAGAGGATCAAGAGTCAATGCCCTCAGAAAGGTGAGTAATTTACTTCATATGCCCAAAAGGCTCATATTCTGTAGTCTCTTTCTAGACTGGACTTTTGATAAATAAAGGAAAAGATTATGTGCTTCACATTCGTGGAAAATTTGAGTTCCTCTTCTGGTCATAAAGAACACTTTTAGAAAGGGTGTTTGTGGACTGACAAATATGAAGTTTTAAAAATAGCACAATTATAAGTTGAGGGTTTCAATGTACAAGTGTTAACTATAATTTAAAATCTTCAAAGGAAAAAAAGGGATGAAAACAAAATTAAGAGTATGTCAATACTAATAATACTTACATTCTATTTAACTTAATTTAAAATAAAGTAATTGAGAACTTGGGAATAATAAATGCAATTTACAAATAATACTGAAGTTCATGTTCAAAACAGTTTAGTGGAGTTACTAAACGTCTGCTGTGTGCTTACCTCTTCATAAACCTTCTTGGCATTGTCATTATCTCCTATCAACAGGTACCCCACCCCAAGGTCATTCTTCAGAGAAGTATCATCAGGAAATAGTTGAACTAATTTATGTAGGGTAAGCAGGGAGCCTCTCATGTGACCTGATTTGGTGGGGAAAATAAAAACACACAGTAGAAATAGAAATAGATCATGTACGCCTTTGTATTGAGACTACAGATCACGAGAGACTATCAATAAAGCCTAAGACCAGCTTAAATATGATTCTGTATACTGATGGCTAAGACTTCAACGTGCAGCTGCAATGGCATCAATAACTCCCATGAGCAGATTAGAACCCCTTTAAAGACATTCTAATTTTCCAAATTCAACTATGTCAAATTCCCTCTTAAGAAGAAAGTTTTGGTTATTAATTTCTTGTAAAAAATGTTTTACTGGGATATTTTTGTTTATTATGATTAATGTCAAAATTATGAGTAGAGAATAGACAAACACAAAGTCTAAGAGATTCCAGGGTCTAATGAAGAGACACCGAGGTACACTGCTGACGTGGCTTGCAAGTAAGAGTGTCCTCATCTCTAGGTAATGACCTAGCCATAGAGCAAAGGAGGCACCAGCCAGTATTAGGGGACCCTCTGGTGGATGATAGGATATTATGCACAACATAAATAACGAAAACCCTAGCTTCAATTCATTTTTAAGGCTGTCTTACGGGAACTTAACATTTCTGAGGCCAATGGTCATTACTCCTCGCTTTAGCTGGACATACAAATTGAACAAGGGAAAATGTGCATATTAAGACTACTATATGTGACGACTGTAATTACCTATAGGGCTTAGTTACCCAGAAACTGAGTATTAGCCAAGAGTACGGTAGGACTATTAATAAGCTAGTGCAGTGGCATGTCTCACTAACAGATAAACTGGTTCCTCTCATGGACTGGTCTCTATTATTGGCCAACCTGGGACAGGTTTGCTCAGCTATTCACTCCCTCACTAACAAATCTGACTTCATTTTTCTGTCCCTTCCTTCCCTCCTATCTGTCCCACTTAGTCTCACACTTTTCTTCTGCTTCTGAACTTCCCTTTAACCATTCCAAAGGCCCAGGTGGAAATCTCTCCTGCCGCCAGCCCTATCCTTCCCACTGCTTCACGGAACCCTGTTCTACTGTGAGTGAACTTCACCAGCTTGTCACTTTCCCCGAAATTTTCTCCATACTACTCCCTCCTCACAGAGCCTCCTCTACCAACCTTGCTTTATTCTCATTTGGAGGAAAAGACTATAGTTGACCCTTGAACAGTGCGGAGCTTAGAAGTCCTGACATACCACACAGTTGAAAATCCACATATAATGTTGACGCCCCAAAAACTTGATTACTAAGAGCCTAGTGTTGCCCAGAAGCCTTACTGATAACTAACATAAAGCTGATTAACACATATTTTGTATGTTACATGTAGTATACATTGTATTCTTACAATAAAGTAAGCTAGAGAAAAGAAAATGATTTTTCAAATTGTCACAAATCTCCAAAAAATTTTCCAATATATTTATTACAGATTTTATTAAGTATCAGCATATAAGTGGGCCCCTGCTGTTTGAACCTGTGCTGTTCAAGGGTCAATGGTACATTCAAATATTCAAAGAGTGTTGCAGAAGAGGTTTAGGTTTACTCATCCGCAGGCCATCTCCCCCCAGCCTGTCTCCGGCCCGGGATGGAGGGAGGTAAGGGGAGTTCCTGGCGCAGAGCTGATGAGGCTGCCAAAAACACAGTAAGCAAGATTATACTTCCCGCTTTCTTTAAAAAACCAAATGAAGGTGAAAAATCCACGATAAACAAGACATCAAAATTTTTAGACAGTCAGTAAACAGTGCTTAACAAATGGTGCTTGCGGCAGGAGGAAAACTGAGTAATACTGATTTTCCACCCAAGGCCAGCACCTCCTCTGAGAGCCTCCAGCACTGCTTTTTCCATCCTGCATGCATGCTGTATGTTCTTCTTCCCCTGGACTGGCCCTTATGAATCTAAGTCTAATGGACCATTTCTTCTAGTTTCTATTCATCTCTTGGGTTCTACTCCTATCACAGATTTTGGTCATCTACCAAAACAACACAACTAACCTTTAATTCCATCCCTCAGAAAAACTGATGAAAGAGTCAGTTGGCCTTAAATATGACTTATATGAGCCTCTCCTAGTGACACTGATAATTCATTCACATAACTCATCCAGCCAAATGAGCACACACCTTAGCATTACACATGGCTTGGACTATTCCTTCCTAGTTTACTGATGACATGTTAGGTGGGAGAGAATCACTTGGTCACAGTGAAGTTAGGTTATAGCCAGTCTTAGTTGCCTTTGGCACTGGGAACCTGGGTCAGTCAGACAGGATGCATTATGCTATTCTTTGCAAAGCATTAGCAAATATACTTGATGATGAAAAATTTTTTTCCTATTATTTCCTTTAGTATGGATTCAAACCTTATAGGTGAAAATTTTAGTGTCTGAAACTCCAAATATTCCTCTATAAAAATTGTCCCACTGATAATGTCAACCTCGATGAATCAGTATGTTATAGTTAAAAGAGAAAAGAATTTGGTGTGATGGAAGAGTTTTTGACTCCGGACTTATTAATTTATTAGCTATGATTCCTTAAGCAAGTTATCTAACTTCTCAGCACCCATCTGCCTCCATTTTAAAATGGGGGAAGATGAAGAGGAAAGGGTGGTAAAAACACCATCAGTATCTTTTTAATTATTAAGGTTAGGATTGTTATTTCAGTCTTAAACACAGTCACGTAAATCACCTGAAATTAGTTATAAGACTCAGGCTTTACATGTAAGTAAACTCTTCTAAGAGTGTATATAGCCTCAGGTTCTTCAAGATAAAAGCATGGCATCTGCTGTTGAATTAACTCTTACACCATCTTACCTAAAAATTGTTGTCTGTCTGACCGCCGCTTCAAAGTCAGCTTCACCAAGTCTGAGGGGACATTGGGCAGGCTGGCCACCTCTTGGTAGGTTTCGATGGCCTTGCGGAGTACCTCGTTGCTTCTCTGCTTCTCAGCCAAATCATCTTCACACTACAGAAGTTCATACACTGGTTAAATGTCCCATGACAATCTATATTTGTAGTCACCAAAATACTCATGAAAAGTTAACTTTTGGACATGTTTAAAAAGTTAATTCAAGACAAATTAAAATTTTCTCCTTATCAAGAGATGAAAAAAAACAAAGGAAAGCGATATAACATGTTGTCTTAATAACATGAAGGAAAATTAGCTACCAAGCTACAGATGAGAAAGAATATCATAAAAACAAGACTAACATATGCTAGGGCTGATGGAGATTTATCCATCAACATTATATAGACAGGACCCCAGCACACAGTTCTTTCATTAGTTTATTTGTGTGTTCATTCATTCATTTAACAACTATTTTCTGGGAGCCAGGCACTGTTCTATGCATGAGGCAGACAAATAAACCATACAAAGTCCTTTTTTTGTTTTGCTTCATTATGGAAAGGAAAGAAAGACAATACATAAATGGAAGTATCCTGTCTTCTGCCCATGCGTGCTGTGGATAAAAGCAAAGCAGGCTTAGGAGTGGCTGGAAGTCCGGTGGTAGGGAAGATGCCAGTTTAGGCAGGATGATCCTGAAAGAAGGGAGGGAGCACGGCATGAGGTACCTGGGGGGGAATGTTCTGGGAGAGGGAACAGCAACCGTCAGGTGTCCTGAGCAGAAGTGAGGAAGGGAGAAATGGCTGGTGCAGGAGGGCAGCAAGGAGACTGATGGGGGTGTTGGGCAATGAAGAACCTGGTAAGCTACTGCCAATTCTACTACACTAACTGTGTGAGATGGAGAGACACTAGGGTCTTTTGACATGATCTGATATGTGTGTCTAAAGGATCATGCTGGCAGCAGTATGGAGAACAGACTGAGGGGTGGGAGGAGAAGCAGAGAGCCCGGTTTGGATGCCCTGGCAGGAATCCACACAAGGGGTGAAGATGGCTTCGGCTAGGTAGTAGTAATGAGGTGGTTGGATGATAGACATATTTTGAAGGTCAGAGCCAACAGATTTGAGGATGGTCTGAATGTAGGGTATGTCAGAGAGAGAAATCAAGGATGAATTCAAGGTTTGTGGTCTGAACAATTATCACATGGAATTGTCATTCCCTGAGAATGGGAAAATCAGGCAGAAGCAGGTTAGTAGGCATATGGAATCAGAAGTTTAGTTTTGGGCATATTAAATCTCAATGCCTCTTAGGTATTCAAGTGAAGATACTGGACAAAGGTGGATATGAGTTGGATCCAGGAGAGAGGTCAGAAAGATAAGGGAGGGCCAGCAAAAGGACAGAGAAAGAGGGAAGGAAGAAGAAAATAACAACAAAAAATTGATTTTCTGGAAGCCAAGTGACAAAAGGGATCAAGAAGGAGTGATCAATTGTGTTAGAAGTGCCCTCAGATTGGGAAAGAGGAGAACCGAGGGCAAGCCATGCTGGATTGGGCAATGAGGCCCCTCAGGTGGCCCGGGCAAGAGCATTTCCATGGGGCCACTGGGGACATGTAACGAAACGGAGCAGATTAAAAAAAACACAGGAGGGAAAGAAGTGCAGACAACTCTTGCAAGGAGTTTCACCATAAAGGGAAGTAGAGAAATGGGCCAGTTCAGTGCAAGGGAATATGGAGACAAGGGAGAGATTGTTATAATTACAGGAAATATTACTGCATGTTTCAACGCTGATACAAAAGACTCAGTAGAGGAGGAAAACCTGGTGATGCAGAAGGGGACACAAACATGAGAATGCTGTCCCTCTGCAGGGGAGAGAGTATGGCAAAGGGACAGAAATGGCTCATCTCTGCCAACCTAACAGGAGGGAGGGCAGAGGGATGGGAGCAGGTGTAGGTGGATGGTTAGTGCAGTAGTGGGACCATGAGGACATTCTCTTTGGATACTTGTATTTTTTTAGTGAAATGATCAAGATGTGTAGCTGGGGATTGTGAATGGGAATGAAATACTGGATGTAGAAGAAGAGAGGAGAAGGTATAAAATTGTCATCAATATCTCATCAGATTTAGTAGACTACAATTTGAAGATTACCATTTAAGGAAATGCTGAAATTAGCATATAAAGTTTTTTTTTCTCAGAATATCTTTAACACTTTTATCTTTTTAAAATAAAATTTGTGTACTCAATATATAGATGCTATAGAACCCAAATAAAGCATAACTCCACAATTTGAGGACATTGTAGAATGTGATCCATCCCTCCCCCACCAATAAAAAACTAGTAACAATCAGTACAAATGGATAAAATATTTGTGGGGAGCTTTTCAGAAAATACCACATCAAAAAACAACTTGTTAATACATACTGATTAAGTAAATTTCCCAAGATGGTGAGGGCTGGAATTGAAGCAGTGATGATAGAGAGGCGGACCAATTTATGATAAGGGAAAATTGCTAGGACAAAAATCTCTAGGTTGAAAAGGGCAGTTCAACCTTGTTTACAGAAAAGAGCTTCAGAATATACAACTCTCTGTTCATAACTGTAAATGGTCTCTGGAATAGACTTCTCTACCAGGAGAAGTCCAATGTCAATGACCCACACTGGTCACCCTGCCCACATAGCCTTCTGTACATTCCTGTGCTGGCTTTTCTGTTTAGGCATCAATTTCTTGTGAGTTTGGTTATGGTGAGTTAACTCCCCAGAATAGGATTGTTCACAGATGACTTCACAGAGTGAGAGCCGTAGCACTGAATGCTTTTGAGACCATCAAGTGCAGCATCTTTCAGCCGCCAAACAGATTCTAGAACTGGAGATTAGTACAAGAACAAATGCCTACACCAAGGTAAACCTTCTTCAGCGATAGGAATAAATATCACAGCAAACTCAATCTGAAAAAATATATAGTGCAATCCATATGACTTGTTCCCACCCTAAGGCCCTTATGAACATTTACAACTTCTAGAATTGGGAAGAAATCTCTTGAATGAAACCAGTAGGCTTGACTTTGAAAATCAAAATCATACACACTGATTTTCATTGGTTTAGCATCTGTAGATAAATGATTTGGGTAGAAACATTTGTTATAAGACATAGTTGGATTTTTAAAATTTGTTGGGTTACTCCAGAGCAATTGTTGAATTTTCTAACAAAGAATGAAAAGGTCATAATTTATTCCTGCCTATAAAATCCACCTTCTGTTGGATTTTTATTTTTGAAACTCCTATGCATTTATATTTTCCTTTAAATTACTCCATTAAAATTCAATTTACCATGCCTAAATTTTGCTTTATACCACACTGTTAATATCAGTAACACCTTGCAGCATAAAATCTAGAGATAAAAAAAATACTGCCTGAGGCCTAAATCTCAAATTACTATTATAAAATAACACAAAAATACAGCAATTGCCATGTGCATTTACTTAGACTTTGGTACCCACAATTAATATCACATGTAAAGAAAAATTCTAAAGCCAAAAAAATATGTTTGCCAAAATTAAATTAGCATTTGCAACAATCATTATTCTCTAGTTAACATGCTTTCCTTAATATGACAAAGTATATCCCTTATTTGAATAGGTGTAATCTTTTGGTAACAAACACATTCTCTCTTGCTTAATAACAATGCAATTTAGCAATTTTGGAGGATTACTGACCAACTTAACTTAAAAAATGATATAGCTGCTGTCTGCTAACCCTGGTCTGTACCATGGGTAAAAGGAACTTACTTGCATTAATTTTCCACAAACCTAATTTATTAAAATTTAATTAGTAAGTTTTTCATGGGGAGATAGGCAGAATTTGAGCATCTGGATCTCAAGGGGTCACCACCTTTAGTTCAGAGCAAAACATAGTTGTTTTATCTGTGGATGTGTTAGTTCCTGTGTGAGTGTCACACATGCCATTGTTCTGACCCCCTTCAAAGGGGCGCTGTCAGCTTCTCCTGGGGCTGGAAATTTTCTGTAGCTTTGCACCTGTTGTTCCCCAGCTGAGTGAGAATCTCATCCCACCAGTCAGGGCGGTGGGAGTCCCCTTTACTGTCTGACACATCTGTTTACCTGGTCTGGCTTTTACCTGAGTCTCATCCATCCAATGGTCTGCTTGACACCCACCTGAATGTCTAAAAAGCACCACAAACTTCACAGGACTAAACGTGAACGCTTGATTCTGCACCTCCCCAAAACTGTTCCACTATCCTCTCTTCACGTAGTCAAACCAAACCGCAGGGGTCACCCTCAAGTCCTCTTTCTCTCTGACCCTTACGTCTAACCTGTTGTCAAGTCCTTTCAGCTCTGCTCCTGCACCTTCTCCATGGCCGTGACCACAGTCCGAGCCACTGCACCTTGAGTACACTGGTAATAACTTCCTACTCCTCTGGCTTCTACTTTTGCCCCCATTAATCCATTCTCCACCCAGCAACCAAAGCAATCTTTACAGAATAAATCCCAGGGTGGGCACAGCCACGCAAAGATGCTCCAGTGGCCTCCCAAGGCCCAGGATTACAACGTGTGAGGCCTGGCCTCACCTGGCCCACTTCACCCTCACTCAGCATGCCTTTCTTTCTGTCTTTGAGCTTATCATGTCAAGATTGCTGCCCTGTGTTATACCTTTTGCCCTTGCTCTTCCCTCTGTCTGGGCAGCTCCTTCCGTGACCTTGTCACATCTCAGCCACTTGTCACTTCCCTAGAGGGGCCTTTCCTGGTGAACTTATCTGAAGTGCTGTCTGCCCTGCCACTCTCAGTCACATTCCCTGCAACGAAAAAATCTTAACAGGTACGCTCTTTATTGCGTTCCCTTCTTTTCTTTATGGCATATGTTATATGTAAGATGTTAAAGATCTACTTATTTTTAACACTTTATAATATTCCTTAAATATATATTTATTTATGAAGACTTTCAGGTCTTTGCATGATGTCATCTCGGCGGACCTTTCTCTGCCGCCCTACCCGACACGTCAACCCCTCATGTGTTCTGAGACTGTGCTCTCCGTAGCACTCAGCACTAGCAAGCATATACATCTTCCTTATTTATCTCGTGTACTGTCTTTGCCGTCATAAGGAAAACTCTGTATGTTCTGCTGTTGGCTGCATCTGCAACTCCTAGACCAGGGCCTACCATATTGTGGGCTTTCACTAATAATTTTTGAGTAAGTCACTTTTAAAATATCTTCCACTGGAATACAAGGACAGAGCCCTCTAGGGTATTCATTATGATCACCCCAGGACCTAAAAGGGTATGTGGCATATAGTGGGTTTATGCAACTACAGATGAACGTAGGAAAGCTTCATGAAATAAGAGCTGAAGATGGAGAAGGTCAGACAAGAAAGAGATGGTGGGAGTGGGAGAAGGTGGCTGGCAAGGAATAAATCCAGTGAAGGAACTACAGAGAAAACCAAGCACATCTCACTTTATATTTCAAAAAAGTCTTTCCTAAGCGTCCTTACAACCCTCGTTATAAAAGTGAGGCTCTTAAAGCTCTGAAGAGCCTAAAGTGAAAGCCAGGTTATGGGTCTATCTAGGTGGTGGCTCTGAGGGTCAGAGGAAATCAGTGACCAGAGGGTTAGTCTTTATTTTCTTCTCAAAACCAGAGAGAAACCATATGGACCAGAAAAATGTTACTATACACAAAAGCAATTATTAATCATCTTACTTAAAACAGTATTTCTTGCTTCAGTTGAGGCATATGCATGAGAAACTGACTCTGTATATAAAGGAAAAGGAAAATGCAAATAGTGGGTGGTGGAAAATCCAATTACGGAGAACACAAGAACATCATAAAGAGCTTCCCAGGCAGAAGCGCTCCAGAATACCTGTGCCTTCCCGTATCTCGCCCGTGGACTCTGAGGGTATTTGCGAACTAGTTCTTCAAAGGCATTTACTGCTTCCTCGATTTTTCCCTGTGAGAAAGAGGCAATTATATAAATACAATGAAATCAAATGCATCATGTTGTTTCAATATGGTTATTTAATGTTCACCAAGTAATTTTGTCAAGGTTTTCTGGACTCCATTCTGAGTTTAAAGGCAGTTCTAGCTGAGGTTTTAAAAACTTAGCTATATTAAGGCAAACATAAAACTAGAAATGAACATAAATACACTTAAGTTTTTAAAAGCCAGAAATGTGACAGATGATGCAATGAGTCTTTGTGAGAGAAACTGCACTGTCCTCTATATGTACAGTTCCTATATACATTCTTGAAGGATTTAAGTTTGAAGTTGGAGGAAAAATATTGCTGGCAGCCAGAATACCTGGAGGTCTGCCCCGAGAAGACTGAAGAACCTGTTAAGATGGCGGAGAACAAACACGCGGGATGAGAGGCCAGGTGGCCATGGTCCCCGAGCAACACCCACTCATTTGGCTCGACTGGTTACTGGAGCGCCTCACGGCCTCCCTGTCATGTGACCCTCCCCAAAACTCACGTGGGCCCTAAGAAGATGGTCCGAAAACCTTTGACAGGTCTCTGACCGCCACTGCATGAAAAGAAACAGAG
Source organism: Smutsia gigantea (assembly GCA_032199065.1). Lineage (NCBI taxonomy): Eukaryota > Metazoa > Chordata > Mammalia > Pholidota > Manidae > Smutsia > Smutsia gigantea. The sequence goes on along the minus strand of JAVSCE010000407.1, from coordinate 145,338 downwards.
GATGTGTGATGGGCAGGCCTGGTGAGGAACCCTCTCCCGCCTCATCCATCCAGCATCACTCCACAGGGTGAGACAAACATCTCTTGGTTTCTATCGGATGCTGGCAGGTCAAGGATCTTGGGAACAACAGGATAGGACAGGTTTTTCTGACTTGAACTTTCACAGGCACTTGGGCTCCCTGTAAGTTGGCAAATCCATTCACCCCACCTGCAAATCCAAGCTCCCTGTGGTTGATAGGCTTTGACCTTCACTGAGTTTTCACACAACAAAGGTCACCTCACAAAGGTGCTGTGTGAAGCTGCCTGGACATACCACTCACTGTTACACCTCCTTCTGAAAGACTTGACGAAATAGTGAGGAATCAGGCAAGAACCATGTTGAAATTCCTTAAAGTCATTCCTTTAGGTAGATACCACTGAAGGAGGGCTGCTTCTCCTTCTCCCATGCCCGTAAGTGCCGAGGGGCTGGTGAGAAACACACACACAGTGCAGTGGCTCTGGAGCCACACCGACTGGTCAGTCTGGACCCCACCACTTAGGATTTGTTCACTTATGGCAAGTTACTTATGGCTTTGCCTTGGCTGTCTCATCTGTAAAATGGGCACTTTGAGGGCACTCAGCTACTTGGAGGGCTGCTGTGAAGGTTACATCTGAGAACATCCATAAAGTGCTTGTACACACTGCTGAGAACACAGAAAGTACTGACGGTGCTAGCTTGGTTATTGTTACCAGATGGGTGGGATGTGTGTGCCAGCACATGCTAATGCGGCCCATCCCAGGTAAGTCTCTTACCTGACGGATGGGCGGGTTAATGCAAAGAGAATGAGGACTTGGATGTAGAGATAAATCAAGCTGGGAACACATTCTCTAAATTATATTTATTGTCAGAAATCATTGTATCACCTTTTAAAATATGCTGTTCCTCTCACAATTTTTTTTAAAGACTCAATATTTTAAAGGCAGTTTTAGGTTTACAGTGAGATTGAAAGTACAGAGATTTCGCATATACCCCTACCCCCCATACACAGAGCTTCCCCCGCCATCAATATCCTGCATCCAAGGGCACATGTGTTACAACTGACACACCGACAATGACGCATCATAATCACCCAGCATCCCCGGGTTTGCCTGGGGTCCATGCTGGGTGGTGTACATTCTGTGGGTTTGGACAGATGTATAATGATATGCATCCACCATTACAGTGTCATGAAGAGCAGTTTCATTCCCTAAAAGTCCTCTGTGCTATTCATCCCTCCCCAAGCCCCCACTCACCCCTGGAAACCACTGATCTTTTTTACTGTCTCCATAGTTGTGCCTTTTCCAGAATGTCATACAACTGGAACCAAACAGTATGCAGCCTTTTCCGATTGTCTTAATAACATGCATTTAAGGTTCTTCCATGTCTTTCCATGTCTCGATAGCTCATTTCTTTTTAGCTGCTATAAACATCCACATGCAGGGTTTTGTGTGGACATGAGTTTTCAACTCCTGTGGTTTTCAAACACCAAGGAGTGGGTTTCTGGATCATACGGTAAGAGTATGTTTAATTTTGTAAGAAACCACCAAGCTGTCTTCCACAGTGGCTGCACCACTTTGCACCCCCCAGCGGCGAATGAGAGCTCCTTTTGCTCCGCATCCCTGCCACTAGTTTTGTCGGTGATCTGGAATTTAGCCATTCTAGTAGGTGCACAGCAGTATCTTCCTGTTGTAATTTGCATCTCCCTGAGGACATAGGATGTGAAGCATCTTTTCACAGGCTTATTTGCCATCTGTATATCTTCCTGGATGATGTGTCTTGTCAGAGTCTTTGGCTTTTTTAAAAATTGGAATGTTTGTTTTCTTACTGTTGAGTTTTAAGAGCTCTTTGTATATTTTGGATAACAGTGTTGAATACCACTTTTGGTTTCTTCTGTGAATGATATTAAGGGATGAAAATTCATGTTAAATATCTTTCTCTGGGTGACTTTGTTCTAGGTATCCTGTGTTAGTTTCCTAGCTGCTGTAACAAACCACCACAAGCTAGTTGGCTGAAAGCAACAGAAATGAATTCTCTCACAGTGCTGGAGAACAGAAACCTAAAATCAGTTTTGCTGGGCTGAAATCAAAGTGTCAGCAGGGCTGTATTTCCTCTGTAGACCTTTCCACTTCCGTCTGTGTCATTTCTCCATCTGCCTCTCTTGTAAGGGCATATCTGGGGCCTTTGATGGTCAATTTTATGTGTCAAACTCAACTGGGCTAAGGGATGCCCAGAGAGCTGTTAGAACATTATTTCTAGGTGTGTCCACAAAGATGTCTCCAGAAGAGATTAACATTTGACTCAGTAGACCAAATAAAGAAGATTGCTCTCACAACTCTGGAAATACATGTTTGACTGCATTCAGGGCCCAGCGGGATAACCCAGGATAATCTGTCCATCTCCAGATCCTTAACTTAATTATATCTTTCACCAAATAGAGTAACATTTACAGGTTCAGGGTTAGGTCATGGATATCTTTTGAAGGACCATTTTCAGCCTTATGCTTTATGCAATAGAAATTGCAAATGTTGATGCTATTTTTGTGAAAATCATGCACCTAAACAAAGAAATAATAATATTTGTAACAAATATGCTAAAGTAGTCCATTCATGCTTGATACTCCCTTCGTTGGCCATCAAGGTCATAAAAATAATGGATTATTCTGGCTCTGGCCTAAGCATCCTTTGGCTGCCCTGAAGACAGAGGCCTTCCTCAGGGACCGTCAGCTCTGCTCCACCTCAGCTGTCTGACAAAGTCTAAGTGTTTGCACTTAGTCTGAAAGTTTCCCTTCCCTACGTTCTTACTAGAGACTATAGCTCCTGACACTATTATGCAATTCTTACTAAGAAACTCAACTGCAAGATACAATGCTTGTAGATGACTGTCTGAAAACCATCTGTTCTTAAACACAGCTTATATTTTATCTTAGGGCCAAGACACGTAGTTGGAGTGTCATGTACTTGGGCCCCACTGCTCTGGCACGAGGCCAGCGGGCAGCGCTGAGGGACATTAAGACCCACCCCTGCAGAGGTACTGTAGGATCTGCTGGTGTGGACGCTGGGGAGGGAGATGTACCATCCCTCAGTGCCCCCTGATGAAGATCTAGAGCAGGACGTTTCTCTCTGGACTCCGTGCAGCACAGCTATTCTGATGAACTCTATTAATCTTCTGGTGTGAACATACCCGCCTTGTTCTGCTATGATTTACTTCATTCTCAGCACCATTTAGGGCCTGTGGTGCAAACTTTTGTGTGTTGACTTTATTCTGGCTTTAAGTTTTCTTTTCTTTTTTTTTTTCCCCACTTGTAACACAACAATAATAAATGATTCCAACAACTAAATGAACATTTCAGTGTATCATTTCAAAGCCTTTTTCTAGGGGCAAGGAGGAGTTTGAAACAATAAGTATTATTTTGTAAAAACAGATGACTGGCATGTGATCTGATCTATACATTTTTGAAGGGAAGAGAAAATGACCTCACACTTTTCCTGCAGCTTAGTCCATGAGGCTCAGCCGTGAACTGCGACTGGACACCCCTGCCCAGAGCATGCGTGAGCCCAGCCTCAGCTATTCCTGCGTTGCTGGTTGCATCACTTGAAAATACCAGCCATAAAAACAACCCTAAAGCACTTCATTATGCTGACGACTCACTCAATAATATGGCTCCCTGTTGTTTCAGAAGCAAGAATTGCCTATGTGGCTATTTTTCCTCCTTTATTTATTCTGTTAGAGATTCAGGGTGTTCCTTGAGGAAAGCATCATAATTTCTCCAAATAAGCAAGAACCAGAGAAAACCCCACGGGCTGTTCCTGCACTTTTATGTCCCACTGACTTATCTGCCCCTCGATAACTGAGCCCTTCTTTACCATTATAATTACATAAAAATCCCTCTCTAAAGCTGTTCATTTGTTCCTTATCCCAAGTCACCTGTAAAACAGGTATCCCACATTTTCATGGCATTTAGTTCAGACAAAGTGGAGGATGCCAAACAAGGTAATGAATAAGGAAGATTCCCACTTCATTTCTATTAAGAAATGCACACTTCCTACAAAGAGTAGATGGCTTCATTTTATCAAGTTAAACAAGACAGACTCAGAAAATCATTCCATGCAGTTAAATTTAGGGGCAGGGCTGCAAGATTCCCTGCGGTTATCACATTCCAATCAGCTGCGGAGGAGGGAAAGCCAGTTTTGGTGTGGTAACCTCGTCTAATGCTAGTTACAGAGATCACCATGCTCGCTGGTACATTTCCAATATATGTGTGGAAGGGAAGCACATTCTTGTGCCACTTTCATTCCTAACTGGGTGCTTTTTTTGTTGCTTGTTTACTTTTAGTCTCCTTGTACTTTTTTTGCAACCAATGTCTATTTGATAAAAAAGTGTAGAACAGGAAAACTAACACTCATTACACCAGGTCTAATTCAAGTACAGATGAGAGAAAAGAAAAATCCATGAAAAACAAGTAGATGATGAAATGAAGATGTCATCAAACACATTATAATAAATATTTGGCCTGATAATTAGATGAAAAAGACCAAATTAAGAGAACAAATAACTTCAATCTAGTGTCAATTCATTTGCTTTTTTTTAAAAACTGCAATATCTACAAACAAATGCAAATAATATTTCAAATGAACTGACAATACAGTGAGCATAAAATAGGCACCCTGAAAACTGGAAGTGCAAGAGATTAACTCCATGTGAGAAGAACACCAGCCTGATGGCATTTTACCTGAAAGTACCTATCCTAAGAGTACTGGGCTAACCTATTTTTCCTTTTGCATTGAGGTGCTATAAAACTGCAGGCTTCCACTTGTATGGTACCTGACAGTGTTGATGCTTTTTTGGAAGAATAAATCTCATTTGATCTTCACAAAAACCAAGAAGAGTACTTACTATCATTATTTTTTAAAATAAGGAAACCGAGGTTCAGGATGACCAAGTGGTTTGCCTGAAGCCACACAACTAGGAAGTGACAGAAGTGGGCTGACTCCCAAGTCGGCTGGCCTGAAGGTGAGTTCTAGTCCTGTTTGGCCATACAGCTACACCTGTTTTGATCTGACTCACTTCACATGGAACAATGATGTAGCTGGGGAAAAATCCGCTCTATTCAAAGGCTGTTTCTCTTACATTTTTCAAAAAACAAATTAAGAGTAATGCCTAAGATTGTTTAACAACTAAGCCATTGCACATGTCTGCGCAGAACAAAAATATCAACCTACCCTTTTACGGAGTTTTTCTGCAGCATCAAGTTCAGCTTTAATAGTCTTATCAAATTTATTTAAGAGTTTAGGCTTCTTTTTCTTAACTGAAAGAAAAAAGAGGTTTTTATCTTTTATTTTTTTGTCTGGAAACAGTTATTAAGAATAGTGATTGACAAGTAATGAGAAACCTAGCCTTGGTCCCGAACCTAGAGCTGCAGGAGCAAACACTCCCCTGGCTGATCTCCCTCGGCCCCCCCACCCGACACCCCAGTGCGGCAGTCAGTCACGGCCAAGCCACTGGGAGACCATGTGGTCCTCAGACACGCAAAGATGTTCTTGCAAGACTGGGTGGACTGGTATTCTGCGACTCTCAGGGATACTGGCCTAGTCTCCGAATAAAGATGGTAGCAATGATTTCTAAACTCTTGGGATCGACTACTTGGTGAAATCCAAGAGAACTTAGAATCATTTTTTACTCCATCTACGTTTCTGATCAGATAAAAACAAAAATGGGAAGCTACTGTCAAGTCAAGTAAAATAGCATTTCTTAGTTAAGTTCTCAAGGCCCTTCCACTGCATCATGGACCTACCACTCCCGGCTATATTCCATACATCAGCCAAACTGGACCACCCCACGTTCCCCAAATAAGCTTTACACCATTTCTGATGCTACTTTCTCTAAGTAAAATGGCTCATTCCTTCTCTTTTTCTACTGAAAATATTCCCATCCTTCAACAACTAGCTCAAACTACACTCAAAGTTTCTCCAGACATCGATCTCTCAAGGGCTCAGTTTTCCCTCCCCCACCCCCTTGAATGAAATCCACGGCGCCCCGCACACCTCCTGTCTGCCGCTTCTCCCGTATGACCTGTGTCATGGCCCTCTTCCAAACTACAAGCCCCTGAAGAGCGGCACCAAGCCTGAGATGCAGCGTGCATCTATTCACGCTGCCTTGGCCTGAAGTCCCACTGGCGGGTTGAGGGGCACGTCCTGCTGGCGCACACCTGGCAGTGCCTGCAGACTGGACGGCACCCACTGCTCCTGGAAGCCCAGAGCAAAGAACCTGTCTGAGCTCAGGGCGGCGAGGAGGGTAAGTCAGATGTCCCAGAGAGAAGGAGGCGGGGGGCGGAGCGAGGAAAGAGAAGGGGGACGGGTCAGAAGAGAACTTCCTCAGTGTTCTGACACTGAACCTATGAGTCCGATTGCGCCTGCTCCACCTGGCGCCAAGGGGGAGGGGCTCTCCTTCCTGAAGCTGCCCCTTCCCCACAGACACCTCCCCTCCGCCTTCCACATCTCGCCTCTTCACTTGCCTGCTCTCTGAGCCCCTATCACCATTTACTGGTGCTGAAGCTTCTACCCTTTAAAGCAAACCAACCATCCAACTGAGACAAACCTCAACCTCTCCTCCCTCATCTGCTGTCTGCTCCTCCTCTCCCCTCGTGCCTGGCTTCCACTCAGCCCACAGGACTCAGGCCTCCTTACCCCACACAGGCGCAAAAGCAAATCTTCTGGAAGAAGGGGGAACTCAGGCGTGAAGAGTCAGATGGCAGGGCTCTGAGTCCCAGCTCTGTGACCTAAGCCAAGCTGGTACTAAACTTTCCTGACCCCCACTTTCCCAATCTGTAAAATGGGGGGTAATGTTTTTTGAGAATTAACTCGATATTGTACGTGAGAAATAGCACAGTGCCTGGCATATACTGAGCGCTCTCCACCTGAGCTAACAACGCCTATGGCCCTCTCTGCAAGGCCATCTGTTCCGTTTTCTCCCTATCCCACCAGACCCCTCAGCAGCGGCTGCCACAGCTGACCTCCCTCCTTCCTGAGACGGTCCCTCGGCTTGGCTTCTGTGCCGCCCGCTCCCCCAGTTCTCCTTATCCTCTGGCCTCTCCATTCCTCCCCATCTCCTCCGAGGCTCCTGCATTCTGCTGATCCCTGGAACACTGTGCTCTCCATGCTCCGTCTTTAGCCCTCTAAAGGGCTTAAACTGTTTATAATTTCCAAAGTGAGCTGCAAATTAACTTGTGAGCTTTCTCTTGTATTACAAAAATAATAAATCTAAGTGTCTATGATTTATGGTACAAATACCTCAAGCTCAGTAGATCAGAAATGGAATTGTTATTGCTCACGAATCTATTCTTTCTCATAATTTTCCCTATTTCAGAGCATGGCGCCATATTCCTCTGTTTGTTCAAATCACAAACCTGCTTAGAAATGGCAAGTAAAACAGGGCAAAGAAGGAAGACTATCCAAATGAAGAGTGAGTGGAATTGCTATTATTTTTTTTAGCATTCACTCTGTGCCAGTCTTCACGTGGGGGGCTGTACATCTATCTCCTTTTATTCTGTCAACCTCCCAGACCCAAGGCATTTAACTTTACAAACGTGCCACCGGGGTTCCAAAAGGGTTAGTCGCTTGACACCTCCCCTCTCTCACCTACATGGGAGGGAGGGAACACTTATTCCCACTTAAATGGTTTCCAAAAGGAGGAACTTTTCTGAACACGCTTAGCCTCCTGCCTCTCCCCACAGGAGGCTGGTGTGACTTATCTGACTCCTGAGTTGAGGGAAGAGACAAGCTATGTCGCTCAGCACCCACCCCCACCCCGCCTGCCCCTTGTCTTCCTCCCCAAAGCTGACGCACATCCCACGGGGAGGTCCCCACAAGGAGAGCTGTTGGTGCTGGGGTGGGTGGGTATGTCTAATTCTGGGGCTCAATACAAATACTTATTATTCATCTCATGATCATCACAGCTTATCTAAGCCCCACCCTTCAAGTCAGCTCTCTTCAGTGGTAAAGTGACACTCCGAACACCCTTCCTTTATTTCATTCCTGGTGCATTTCTAAAATTGCTATGTTCTTTTGTTTGTTTATTCCACCCTTCTTTTCTCCTGTCTCCAAACCCTCCAGCTCCCTATTGTTGAAAAATAGAAACATCTAAAGCAGAGACTGAAAAAATAGTGAATAATGGGCACGTTCAACTACATGTCATTGTATGTTAGCGTATGTGCTGAGGACATAAAAAATGAACTGACATTTGACTGAGATGTGGACTTACAGTGGTGAGAGTTAGTGTCTTGTCATCTCAGCACTGACTGAAATCTCTCAGTTGTTCACTTCGTTTTGCAGCGGTATCTGGCAGCAGAATGTCAGTGGGATGACGAAAGCCTGACATGCATATTAAATGTATATAAAGCCTAAGGCAACTTTCCCAACTATAGAAAACATAGATCTCTTCCTTCTTGTTCTGGGGTGGGGGGTGGGGGCACAGGCTGAGCTGTACAAACAATGGGTTCTCATGACTCCTGATGGGACCAGGGAAACTCTCAGCTTCTCCAGGCCTCAGTTTTCTCCTCTACAGATGAATGACTTGGGCTGGTTCTCTTAAGATCTCTGAATTAGGAAATCCTGTGCTTCTATTTTTCAATTGATTAAAATCATGTTAATAATCTTTCGAAGTAGACCTAGAAGGTACTAGAATGGACTGTTAAGGTTGAAAATGAATTTTTTTAAGTGGTTCAGGAGAAAGCTGTTTATGTTCTATTACACTGTATTTTTTAAATCACCACCATTACAAGGTATTTTATACTTTTCCAAAACTACCAAGTAGGAAAAAAAGTACATTTTGGTTGCATTTCAGACCCTTAGTTCCCTTGCCATGCCATGGCTGAAACAGGTGGAAATAAAAAGGAAAATAAGGAAAATAAAAAAATAATTAAAGGTGTGAGAGAAGCACTAATGATGCATAGATTATAAAGAAGTTAATGTTGATCCTCTTTCATTTCCCCTCGGTCCACCGAAGATGTTTTTATATTACAGTGCATGGGGAGTGGACCAATGAAAAGACACAGAATCTCTGTATTACTCTACATCCTAGGCCTGTTCCATTGAAGAAAGTAATGAGAATGGTAATGTCTCCCACACGATAGACAGAAAAGCAACTTCCTAACCAGTCCCCATACTTCCAGTCTGTCCATAGGCTCTACACTGTCCTGAGGATCCTTCTGTCTATTCTCTTACTGCTAAAAATACCCTCGTGGCTCCCCTAAACATACAAAATAAAAACCAAATTCCATCCACAGGATGCCATCCTAGAGATCCTGTTCTAGTTACCTCCTCAAGAGGAATGAAAACATATGGCCAGATAAAGACTCGTGTGCACATGTTCACTGCAGCAGTGTTCCTAACAGCCAAAAAGTAGAGAAAATCCAAACACCCATCCCCTGGTGAATGGACAGACAATCTGGGGTACAATGACACAAGGGAATCCTACTCAGCTGCAGCATAACATATTCAACAAAATGGATACATCTCCAATGCACTGTGTTAGAGAGGCCAAATTCAAAAGGCTACTGTCTAGATGATTCCTTTACATGGCATTTTGGAAAAAGAAGTACTATAGGGAAAGAAAATAGGTAAGTGGTTCCTGAGGCTGGGGATAGTGAAAGGGGGGGACAAGAAAGGGTATGAGACAATTGGGGATTAGTATCTGAGTTGTGGTAGATACACTGTATCTAGGTGTCTTTGGCTATGTCAACTCATCCCTGCATGCTTGGATACATGTAATCTGGATTTACTTTATGGAAATTGCATGTCAGTACTGACTCAACAGTTGTAAGGAACAGCCATGCTGCATGCTGCTCGACTAAGACCTTTATTATAGGTATAACACTATGAAAAGTATTTGGGCATAAAACACTGTACTTTGAAAAATAAAACTGAAACTTGTTTTCAGCTCTCCTCCCACCATGAACCTATGGGGTAGTAATTGAAACTCAAGCATGCTTAAGAAGCTCCTCCCTGAACCCACACAAAAAAAGAAAACAAGCAAACAAAAGAGGCTCTTTTAGACCTAATTAGGCTCTCAATGACACCTGCATATTTTTCTTATTTAATATCCCAGCTACCTTATCTGCCCCTGACTGCTGCCCATCTTCCTTGTCATCTCTTCAACACTCTAAAGCATCCTATTTTTTTTTTAATTAAAAAACATTTTTGACTACTCTTGAACTACACCAGAACACTGCCATACTCAGTGTGTGACTGCACACAGTGGAGGGAGCCCTAGGATTCCGGATTGACACCAACCTTGTTCACTGACTCTTTCATTCTTTTAGCTGTTTGTTAAAATGCCACTCTGTTTCAAGGATTGTGCTAAATGCTGGGAATTCAACAGAACTTCAAGGAGACTACTACAGTGTTACTGGGAAGGCAGATGTTAATGGATAATCAACCTTCACAGGACCAAGGATAACGGTGGGCCAGGAGTGGTTCTCATGTATTTGGGAGGAAGGAAAGAGAGCTTCCTGCAGAAACTTAGAACTTAAGGGTACCCAAGTAGCATTCCGGGCAGAGGAAAGAGCATTTATTTTGTAATTCAATCTCAATTGGGAACTTGTGCTTTCATCATTAGTTATTTTTCTTCTAAGCAAAAGGCTAAAAATTTCCTCTTGTTTGAATGCTAAGGTTTGGTGCCATATATCTGGAAAGGAGTCCATGCTTTCCAGAATTTTGGAGAGGTGAAGGTGCGTCCCCGAGCACAGATTGCATTTCTCCCTACATCTGACGATGTGGCCTTAGCAATGCCGAACCTGCTTAAGAGCCAGAAGTGGCCTAAAGTCCATGCTCAGTGAGTATAGGATTTGTTGCCGGATATAACACCCTTAACTATAAAAGGACAGTGGCATAGCAAGAATGGGCTTTTGAAAACATGCAAAACACAAAGAGGACGCCCGTAGCTCCTCACCTCAACCAGGATGAGGGATTCTAGATGCACAGGAAGTCACTCTGTGGGGCATGGCCTCTGTTCTTGTCCAGGGCTGCTGTTTTGCTTCTGATACAATTCTGTGTGGCTAACTAAGGACCTTAACTTAACTCTGAGAGACAGAATGGGAATTTCTCCCACCAAAGCCTAAAGTAAAATGCTGTTATTTACTCAAGGGAAATAATGCACATCTTGAGCTCTTTCCCAGTTGTGTTTCCCTGAACCAAGTTTACTGCCTTTCACAAACTGGCCCCAGGTCTCTATTTTCATCTCCTGTCACTCACCTGTATGTAAGGCAGTTTACATCCTTTATAGAGTCTTTCACATATGGCACAAACTTGACACTCCTGTGACTTTACTCATGGTGTTTTCTTGTCTTTGTGCACTCCTTCTATTTGCATCAAAGAATAGTCTACATTTCAACTTTTAAGACCTAGTTTAAATGTTATTTCCTCTATCAAATTAACAAAGAATCTTCATGCCAAAAAAAACAACAAAACAGCCTTCTCCTGTGCTCATGTAACCTGTTGTTTCTAGAAATAGTAAATTATTTCCAGCATTTTGCACACGGTCTGTCCTATACAGATACCCCAACAGATGTTTCTTAACGTATGAATGCATGCAAGCATGAAGGAATCAAGACATTCTGGAAGATAATAGGGCAATGACAATTTGTAACTTAGGCTTATCAGCTATTTAAAAAAAAATCAGAAAATTGAAGCAACCAAGACGAGAATGAACTGAGAGTACTGTGTGCTCTATACAGGCCTAATGCAAAAAGTGTCATTGGAGAACAATGGAGAGGACAGAGGAGAAAAATAAGATAACAAGACTTGTGCAAAATGATCCCCACTAAAGATTTTATAGAACACACTGATATTTATTTCATGTTTTACTCCATATATTTGTTTTTCAGTATATTTAGTAGTTTAGAACACAAATGGCAGAATATTAGGCAGAACCAGTAAGTTCATAGACTGCAAAGTCCAGCTAATTTCAGAACTTAAAAACTTCACAAAGCAGCTTGCTTTTCTGTTCCCGGTCATTGCTTAATGCCTAATCAACTATTTGTTCATAATAGTAGTTGACGTTTATTGAACACTTACTCTGCTAGGCACGTGCGACTCACCTAGGCTGTGTAAGCAAACTGTTAACAGTAGGAGTCAAGACTGGAGCTGGGGGTTGTCTTGCCTCTAGTGGCTATGCTTCTCACCATATGGCTCTATGCCTGGCGACTGGCCCATAGTCAAGAAACTAGGGTGCTCCCAAGAGCTGTGAGAGTGACGACAGAGTAGAACTGAATATGAGTATTACAAAGCGTGGAGGAAGCAGTGGGACTTTGAACTACTTGTCTCAAAGGATAAAGAGAGTCAATAAGCATAGTGATTTCCCTTTTGAGCCTCAAAGACCCAGAATGTACACATTAGAGAGACACCTGGCTTAGTAGTGAATCACATGGTGTGGAGTCTCACCAGAGTGTGACCCTCAGTTCTGACATTCTTAGATGTGTTAAAAAAAGAATTCAAATGAGTACATTCTAAGATCTAATAGGCTTTATTAAGTGATTCGATAATCGGGGAGTATCCCCTGTAGCAAGTAGAGAGATGCTCCGAGGAGTAACGTGAAATGGAAGGTTTTTAAAGACAGCAGGATGGAGCAAGAAGTTATTAGCAGGAGAAAAGAAGGGATTGTTTCAGACAGTCTCTCCAGTAGAGGGAAGAGCAGGGGGATTTATCACGCAGGTGGCCTCATCTTTTTGGGGGGTTTGGGGGGAGGATCACATGACAGATTGCCTTATTGATTCTGATCAGAAAGTTTCTGATTGACTGTTAAGACTGCATTTCTGGGAGAAGCTGAAACTGCAGTTAGGCTGGGCATTAAGCCCTGGTTTGATGACCTGGCCCAGGACAGGTGACTCACTTTTGGGCCTGTGACTTTCTCATTTTGCTTCCATGAAATGGGGATAGTATCTGACCCCCTCCTACCAATCTTTATACTTCTATCTGTACTTTATTTTCACTTAATTTAAAATTCTGCTATTTAAATGGGAGATATGTATTGTCAAAAAAGAAACAATGGACCCAAAATGGAGCTATGTGTCCCCAGGACAGCAAACCAAGACTTACTTGCAGTTTTGGCCTCTTCCAGAAATATGACCTTTAAACAGTCAATCTGAAATTCCCAGATCAGCAATAGCAGGTCACCTGTATAATAAAGCCTCTGCCATTCCCTTCTCCCTAAAAGAAGATGACCTGGCCAGCAGGAACCAATCCTTTCCTTTCTTTTGCTAATCATTTCCTTGCCTCACCCTCCTGGCTATAAAGCCTTTTGTTTTGTACAAACTCAGAGCACCTATTTACTAGATGGGATGGTGTCAGATTCACAAATCGGTGGATAAAGCCAAATAGATTTTCAAACTTAGTTCAATTTTTGATATTTTGTCATACCTTATTAACAAATGTTTGAGGAATTAACGTTTTTTTTAAGGATACCAGACGTGCTCTATGGTGAAATTTCTCTGGTAGAGATTTGGGGCAACTTAATAGTTTTGCCACACTGTATCTGTATCCAGTTTGTATTTCCTGGTCGACAAAGCATTAAGGAGCTATGGGGCCGCATTATACTTCTTTTTCTCACCAACTCCTACTACAAGTTGTAGTTCTGGGCTGGAGGGGGTTCCCAGCTCCAGGCAAGTTCACTCTGGATTTGGTGAGACCGAATAACACCAACAGAACATTGTGGGTAAAAGGGTTTATACCAAGCTTCCTTCTCACAGTGGCAGGTCAAGTGCTGGAATCATGTCTGCCTCTGTGGCGTTTGAGATCCGTCTCGGCCCTGTCTCTGGGCAGAGCTCTTTATATAGTAACACTGACAGCAAGGGCTCATTGCCAATGGGTGTGTAAATACTAGCCTACAGCAGGCCAGTTACATCATCAAGTAGTTTGGGGTTAGGTGAGGATCCTGGCGATAGGAACCTCCATTTTCCCTACATTGTTTTCAAGCAGTCACATAAAATAAAATATGAAAGTATGGGGGCCAAGGGCAGGCTACCCCAGGATGTGCCACTTTGGAGTGAAGATTATGTCAGAGCTGAAAACAGCCAAGGGCCCAAGACTCAGAAAGACACTTTAATCATGGCTCCCATCCCTTCTTTAAAATACATTAAAAAATTTAGTTGGAGGAACTGCTCCAGGAAGAGAGCTCTTACCATAGATTATGTTATAATGTGAACTAGGCGTGGTAGACAGGGAGGGATGTGGCAAAGTCTACCATCCCAGTGTTTCTGAGTGGCCCATTAAGCAATTGTTTACCAAATGTTTACTCTTTCATAGTTCAGTGAATTGCTTCCCTTTACTTTTGAAATCCCAGACCCCTACCCCCTTCTCCTTGGTTCAGGATGACATGTATCCCTCATTTTCCCTGCTTGTCTTTGGAATCTCATGTCTATGGATTCCCCATAGGTATGTGATTAAACTTTGGTTGTTTTTTTTTCCTGTTAATCTGTCTCATGGCAATTTGATTTTTTGACCAGCTATAAGAACCATGAAGGGTAGAAGAAAATTAGTTCTCCTCCAAAAAGACTCGTTTTTGTCATAGGTATCCAAAAGTGTAATTTGATGAAAAATAACATAAAAAGCAAATTGATTTAAAGGAAGGAAAAGGCCAGAATGAGATATTGAAGAAAAATGTGTTCTACATCTATATCTGAGATTCAGCCTGAAGCTAAAATAATACATTATTGCAATATTATTCATGTTAATTAACAGTTAACCTAAGACAGACCCCACGACATATTTTAATCTTCCTATATTAAAATTGGAAGTTAATCGCGCTTTTCTTTTTAAAATCTATGATAGCTCAATATGAGGATAAACCTCTCCTATGAATTTGTCAGGCAGTGAGATAAATCTATAAATTAAGGCAAATGATTAAAAACAAGGAAACTACAGAGCAAAACATTCAATACTTCCAGAATCCTCCTTTGTCTGCAGTTTCTTAAAAGTAACCAGCTTATATTAAAAGAATTAGTATGCCAAAAAGGCATGTCTTGGGGTGTGACAGAATTTGCTCCCCCTCAGTACCCTGCACAATTCCCAGTTTTAAATGGAAGAGAAAAGAGCTGCGGGCTCCCACCCACGGCACCTGCCTGTGAGGTGGAGGAAGACTGCTAGATGTGGGCCTGCTTTCCTGTACCCAACAGGAAGAATTTCATCAAAAAAATGAAGCATTGAAGTACTGAAAGCAGAGTAGAAGTTACTCTTTTGTAAGACACATCTGTATTTATAAGGGGTGTCTCCCTGACTGTACCAGGAAAAAGGGGATGACAGTCTCTTAATTTTTATAAAGGACAAGGCAGAGACTTAGATCTGCTAACAGCCTGCTTTTGCTGGTCCCTTCCCATAACTGACTCCTCCTCCCAACATCTTTGTCTTTAGCTGAAGATGGTACTTAAGATGGTGGTTTGACCATTTAGGAGAGTTACTCAGTTTTCCTGGGTCTCTCCATGGATATAGGAAATACACATTTTATTAAACTTTGTTTTTCTCCTGTTAATCTACCTAATGTGAATTTAATTATTAGATCAGCCAAAGACCCTAGAAGGGAGAAAACTTTTTTGCCTGTATTGTATTGTCATGGTTTACACTGGGGTCTGAAATAAATGCTGTGATATTGGTAAGAATGTTAGGTAGAAAGATAGACATGAGCCGCTAGGGAAAGGGAAGATCAGGTTCAGGAAAAACTGCCCAGTTTGGGGGGGTCCCACGTGAAGACTCTGTAGGGAGATAACTTCTTGCCTACTGGGACCAGGCCAACTGGGTACCAACCAGGTCCCAACATGGGTGAAATAGAACAAAACTAAGAACCGCACAACCATACCTTATCATAATCTCATTAAAACAAAATTGCAGTTTTGCTCCCCCTACCCCCACGCTGACCCAACCATAGGCTTTTCTGTGTGCATTTTGGGAAAAGACATGCTCACCAAGAGGAATGGGTGTATAACTAGAGCTGTCAATCAAATGACCTCACCCTGTCAATCAAAGAAGTGCCTCCCAGCTAGGTTGTGCTAAATATACCCTCCCCCAAAAGTTCAGGACCTTTATCTATCTTGACTCTGGACCACTCCTCCCTTGGAGTGTATCCAAATAAAACTTTAACTCTGTTTCACTATTGTGTCTCTGCCTTTCAATTCTTTCTTGCAGCAGTGACAAGAACTGAGGAGAACAAACTCAGCCCATAACAATATCAAGAGAGAGTCATGCTGTTTGCTGTTGAGAAACCCAACCAGCAGACAGTCACAGACATGCTTCTGGCAGGAGTCCTTGCATTACCACTGTAAGAAAGGAAAATTAATGTGTTTGATCCAAAAAGAACCTTTCTGAGACTACTTTCTCTACTGTTATCTACCATCACTGGGTAGTGCTGTACTTACTGGAGGACCACCCAGTTAGTACCCCACATCGCTCTGGAGAAGGTTGGTGTGCCTTCCTTTGTCTTCTATAGCTAGGAACAATGGATTTTGGTTCTCAGAAGTAAATAAATAACAACTACATACCAGCAAGGAGTTCAACACTCAAAACTTAACTGAGCAGTTAGCATAAATATTTTTCAGCTGAGAGACACTAAGTAGTATAACACAGTAAAGTTTAGATAAAGGGCATTTGTTCTCATTTTCTTCCTCTATTGAAATGATGCGGGATTCAACTGGGAGCATTCAATGGAGCTAGCAAGTATTCCAGTTTATTAAATGTATTCTGCTGTCTCCCCATAGGGTTATTTTAATAAATTATACATCACTCCCCTTCTAGAGTAATAATCCTTTAACAGATGTGACCCCATATATTAAACTGGAAATTTCAGAGATGCTAAGTGATGTGTTTTCTACACATAACAGAGGCCCTTTGAGTGCCAAGGCAGCCCACAGGCTTACCAACAGCTGCTTCAGAGATTATGAATTTCATGTCCATGTGCAAGGTCCACGAGAGAATAGTCACCTTCTCCAAATTTTATTTTACATACAATTCTAACCATCTTTATTTTCTGGTTCTCTTGCCCTTATTACAGGTAACAAATTAGCAGGAATGAGGGTTGTTGGAATCAGATATACACTCAGCAGCAGAAAGTAAAAGTTGATAGACTGAAGTAAGAAAAACCACCAGACATGAACCCAGCTCAATAGCATTGCAATACAGGCCAAACTGTGTAGAGGTAAATGGTGCTGTACACTTCAACAGCCCCAAAAGGCATCTCTCCACAATAACTGATGTTCATTACAATAGGCATTACAGTCTCCAATCACCAAGGAAAGTCAAATTATGTGCCCATACAATTTACAAAGGCAGAGATGCATAAAAAGTACTTCAGAAAAGTATTTACCAAATTTTGTTAATTTTGTTTAAATGGTGCTTAAAGATATTTGAAGTGATCTTTAAATATTTGTTTCTTTAAGATATTGATTTTCCAGGAATATCAAATAAAACAATAATTTCAAGCCTGGCTGGACATCACCACCACCAGGGAAACCTTAAACAAAACAGACATTCCCAGGCACCATCAAAGAAGAATCACGGGGAGCTGGGTGGGTGGGTGGCAGGAGTGGGAAGACTTGAACTAAAAAAAAAAAAAAAAGTTGTAGGTAATACTGCTCTGCAACATATCAGGTTATCTAAATCTAAAGGTTAGTATGTATTATATGAATGAATAATGTATTTGTAAGCTTGGTTTCTAATGCTACCTTATTTTTATTTGAATGTTCAAATGTGAGCAAGAGTCCATATATTTGGTGTTTGTCAGCATTGACTGGTTTTGATTATTATATATTTTAAAACAGAAGTGACAAGTGATTCATATATATTTTAGACATTATCTGAGATTTCATCAAACCCAAGAGGAAATCTTTAAGTACAATGTGATCTGTGCAATGAGAGAAATTCTAAGAGTACCTTTAGAGTTTCTCCCGGTGTGATAAAAATGAAAACCTGATATTACAGAATTTATTAATCTTGGTTTGTAGAAGTGCTGATACACATGATAAGATGACCACAAACTTTCAGCAAGCAACCCGCCTGTAAATGTCTACGTCTTCAGGGAAAGAGAATAGTTGCATTTACACAGGCAACAGAATGATAAAGTGACAGATAAACGTTCTTTGATACTTTAACAAATAGAAAAATATTTTAACAAAATAGAAAAAATAAACAAATTTAAATGACCAGCTTTTCATTACAGACAAATGTAAACATAGATGAGTAACAGAGACACAGACCTGTAATAATATATTGAAAAATAAAGCCATTACCTTTCTGAAATAGATATAGTGGAAGTAACAATAAAGAAGGTGATGTTATCTTCAAATACTAAGGTTGAAAGCATACTTTAAAAATGAAATAACATTTCTAAATATTTCCGTTTCATATATGAAACAATGATTTGCAAGATAGTGTACATCAGAGATGAAGGGCAGTGATTCCTGAGAGAGTAGAATCAAATTTTTCAAAAGCATTGACAAAAAGAAAACTCTGCATGTAGACAGGGAGAAGAGACATATTACAGCTACATACAGGGAAACAAACACAGGGGTAATAGCAGATTTCCTATTGGAAGACATGGAATGGAGAAGAGTACAGCAATACTTTCAAAGTACTGACAGAAAAAATTTCAATTGAGAATTCTATACCCAGCAAAAATATCTCTCAAAAGGAAGGAGAAATAAAGACATACAAAAAGTGAAAGAATTACCACCAAGTGGCCTGCACTACAAGATATGCTAAACAACATCCTTCAGGCAGAAGAAAAATGGTAATAGATGGGCATATAGATCTACAAAAAGAAATATGAAAGAACTAGAAATGGTAACTACATGGGTTAATTTAGGGTTTCTTTCTTATTTAAATCTCTTTAAAAGATAATTATTACAGATAAAGTAATTGTTTAAACAAAATAGTAATGTAGTGTAGGCTTCAGAGAAAAAGTAAATGTATGATAACAGCACAAATTCAGAGCGCGAAATGGAAGGATATTATTAAAAGGTTCTATATAGTAAATGTGAGGTAGTGTAATATCACTTGAAGGTAGACTGTGATAACTTAAGGATGTATGTTATAAACTCTAAAAGAATCATTAAAGTAACAAAATAGTTACAGCTAATAATCTAAGAAAGGAGATAAATGGAATCAAAGTTATTCAGTTACTCCAAAAGGCAGAAAAAGAGAAAAAAGTCAAAGAGGTGTGACAGACAAAAATCATAAAGCAAGAGATAGATTTAAATCTAATAAAAAATCACAATAAATATAAGTATCCCAATGAAAAGCCAAAGACTTTCAGTTTCTCAAAACTGTATCTCATTAAAACAATTGTAATAAACACACAAAAACATAACTATAATACTACAGTCATATCTAAAAAGAAATAAAAAATTCTTGTATATCATAATTGGATACTTTCACTGGATAGTCAGTGTCTATATTTACCTAGTTTTCTTAGGAGTTTATATTTTTAGAGTTTGTTATTATGAAATGGGACCCAAACAAGGTCCAAAGATTACAACTGGTTTTGTCTCAAACAAATGAGTCGGAACTTCCCACACAATCTTGTAAGCTATTAAATGTCCAATAAGTAATCCTGAACAGAAGAGTGCCAACAATATTTTATGACATCTGTTACTGTCTAATAGCTTATAGAAAAAAAAATCCAATCTAGACTCTGATAATCTATTCTGATCTGTTCATCTAAACTTCTCCATTGCATTAATTTGCTTATTATGGAATGTGTATATAGGTTTTCAAACTATTTTGACAAACATCTATGGAATACCTCCCAAGGTATTATGCTGAATAGTGTAGGGGGTACAAAGATGAACACATATAGTCCTACTATAGCTTGAACATTTCTATCCCCCCACCACCACTAAATCATACATGAAATTCTAATTCCCAAGGTGATAGTATCTTAAGGTGGGGCCTTTGGGAGGTGACTGGGTTATGATGACAGAGCCCTCATGAATGGGATTACTGCTTTATAGAAGAGACTCCACAGAACTCCATCTCATTGTGAGGACAGAATGAGAAGGCACCATCCATGAACCAGATACTCCACTGGACACCCAATCTGCCAGCACTTTGAGCCTGGACAGGCCAGTCTCCAGAACTGTAAGAAGTAAACTTCCATTAAGTCATCCAGTTTATGGTTATTTCTGTTACAGGAGCTCAAACGGACTAAGACAAATCTCTATCCTCAAATAACAGATATAGCAATTGGTGTAAAAAAGTAAATTAATGACTAGAAAAGGTTGAAAATATCAGGCAAAATAAGAATAAAAAAATACTGGGAACATAAACACTTCTTTTTTGGGTATTACTTCCAATTGGAACAATAAGTTAGCATTAAGGAAGGATGTGGTGTTTGAACTGAGTCTTGTAGCACAGATCTAATTTGGGATGAGGAAGAGGTAGGTAAAAAATATTCTAAAGAAAGGGGAAAGTAAGTGGTAGAAAGGTGCAAAAGACAAGTTCGGGGATCTTTAAAAAGTCAGGTGTAACTGCATTGGCTTTGGGTAAGGAGTAGTGAGGGTCAAGGCCACCTGGGTGGTTTGGGGCTGGACTATGGAGTTCCTTGGACAATATTCTGAGTAATTTAAAATTTTTTCCACAGGTAATGTGGTATTATTGATGGTTTTAATGAGTAACTGTAAATAACCTGTTCTTAGGAATTTTCTCTTGTCATGAGTATTATAAGGGAAAAGGCAAAGAGCAGAAGTAGGAGTGACTGCAAGAGTCAGAGGAGAAGCTGTCATAGCTGAGGGAATAGCCATGCAGGGACAGAGTTACATTCCTGGCAAAAGTAAATGAATACATTTTAGAGGACAAAAAGATTTGAACATAAAACACTTAGAAATAATCATATTGAACATAAAGTAAAAATGAGAACTGTAATTTCTTATCAGTGAAACTTACATTTAAACAAATCTATTTTCACTTGAATAAAAACACACATTTTAATTTCACTATGTTTATAGATTATCATGTTTCTGAACATAATGCACCACTGATCATACTGTCACTTAGAAAGTGGTGGCACTCTAAAACAACACAAATTATTGTCAGCCCAGGAGATACATGTTGTGATTCTTTCTGTGAATAATGTACAGTTTATTTTTATGCAACACACACTGCATGTTTTGGGTTTTAACAGATGGCAAACTCTTTTTACCAGGGTTTTAAACTTGCATACTGGGAATGAAAACTATTTATATAGTAAACACTTTAGCTGATCCTATCTTTGGAAAAGTTTAATTAAAGAATGAGAAACTGATAGCACAATCAAGCAGACTCACGGGAGGAAGCAGGAACTGCTTCCTTGCTGAATATATTATTTTACCCTAGCAATTTAAAGCATCCATGGAAATTAATGGCACTGTTGAGTTTTACAATAAATCCCTTAAGCATTTAGCTTTTTTTGGTGAGCTGTTTTCAAACCCAATGTTAATAAAGCTTTAACACCCTAGGTGGATGGAAGACATAACTTACTCTTCAATGAGATGCCACTATAAGCATTCCTCAAACAGCTCTCCAGTATTCTCACACCTTATTCAGCTTGTAGATGTTATTTTCCACATACCAATACTTTCTAGAGGAACATCCCTGAAGAATCAGTATTTTCCTCTTGCACAGAAGACATTAAATATATTGGGATGCCATGAGAATTAAGTTTATCACATTCACCAGGAGCCACTTAGGAAGGGAATGCATACAAATAAACAGTTTTAAACTGGACTTGGGAATCACATACATTGTATATAAAATAATAGGAGAGAAAGTAATGATGATAGTGGCTCATATCCGTCTAGCATGACACCAGCAGCAAGTGAAATGGTCATCTGACCTACACAAGAACTGCAGGAGAGCCAGCAGAATTATGTCCCTGTGTTACACACGGAAAAGAAAAGCCCAGAAAGGCTAACAGAGTTATTCCAGACCAAACTGCAAATAAGTTCAAGATCAAATGGCAAATGAGAATTGGTGGAGCTGATACTGAAACTCCTGGTAAAGGATCCCTTTCACTTTACTACAATTTTCTAGTTTGATCAAGTGAATTCACACTAGTAAGAAGAACTTAAATGCCTACAAGGAAATGTTCATGAATACAAAAAAAAAAATGATGGCTACCGTAAAGCCTAACACAGGATGAACAATACTCCCATCTCCAAATTCCTTGTAATGTTGTTATGGGCCTCAGTCTCCAAACACCACATTCAGCCACATCCTTTAATCCAAAACCAAAACAGGTCAAACCAAAAACTGAGTCTAATGTGACTGAGAGCAGAAACACCTTGTGAGTATCTCCATGTGCCAATGTATCACTCCAGCATCAATGAACTAAGTGCGTTTGATACGATTAATCTAAAATGCAACTTAAAAATATTCCTCATTTTTCTTTCTTTCTAAGAAGATTCTTCACTGGTGTTTTATAATCATAGGGAAATACTCCAGGACATGCACTGTTGAGCTATTATCATACTTCTGCCTCTGGCCCCTTCCTCAGCAAGTGCAGAGGTATGCAGTTAATGGCACAACAACACACACCCTGCTGGGTCCTATACTGCTTGACTCGCGTGACTGTCTGCAAGTGCCATGAAAAAATATACTGCAGAGAAATGCACGTGGGGTTCAAGGCAGCAGTTACAAAGCAAGATGTGGTATGGATCAAAGTGACGAGGCGCAGAAATAAAAAGCTCACCCAAGTTAACTGGTTTTATGTTGAAGCTATAATTTGTAATTAATGCTACTTCCACCCTACGACTAGCTGAATGACGTTACTGACAACATCACTAATACGGTGGTATAAATGCACAAAGAAGCCAGTGATCCCCGGGGGAGAGAAGCCAAATCTCAATGAAGCATAAAAATCAAGGTTATTACCTGAAACACACCTTTATCAAACCTTGGCTTTTATGTAAAGGATACCAATTAAATGCATCATGTTGTATAAACAGATGTCATCCACCTTTATTTCACATTTACTTTTGAGACTGCTTCACACAATTTGAGCAGAGTTGATAATATAATCATGGTAGCTAACAACCCCTGAAGGCTCCAGATAAGTTAAACACATACGTATATATATATATATATATATATATATATTCCTAGAAGTAGGCTCTAATTAAATTGATTACTTAAGATGAAGAAGGTACCATCAACCATATTAAAGAACCAAAGGAGAGACCGTGTAAAAATCACTTGATATTAGGGGAAAAATGCATTATGGCAGTTTTCCCCAAAAGTGGTAGTTATCAAGAGTTTCAAGACAGGACTCTAATCAATTTAAACTGTTTTTATATAGAGGGCAAGCCCCATGACACCTTAGTAGTACAGCTCTTGGGAACAGTAACAAGCGCAGAAACAACTATAAGCTGTTTTGCATATCACCCCTCATCCCTGTCATTAAAATAATTAAGTATCTGAATTTCCAGGTTTGTGCAAAGAGAATTCCATGGACACAGTCCTTGTTCACCACTTGAGGATCGGCTCAACTACTGTCCCTCCCCGAGGACTTCAGCTGCTGGCCATCCCCCCCAGTAGCAAGTTATTCTCTCTTCCCTCCCACAACGTTTTGCTCATCACCTCTTCCTCCTTTGATTGTAGTTAATTATGCTAAGTTTTCAGGGCATTCCACAGAGCATGGCAAACAATGGGAGCTGAAATATTTGTTAAATTAACAAACCATCCTCCCAGGGAGGAGCTGTTGTTCTTCTCAGTCCCCTCACCCATTCTCTCAGAAGGGTCAACACCCAGAGGGGTGGCTAAAGTCCCAGGACCTGGAGAGAGGCCATACCCTCACCCAACACAAACAAATGCCAGGATAAGAAAGTGTGTTAGAATGCACACAGTTTCTTCTCTTACTCTCTTCACCCACACATGCTGACTTCTTAAAAATTAACCCAAAAGCAAAAATCAGTGTTTTCTGATGCTACCATAACCAAGGAAACAAATGTATTTATGGTTTGAAATGAGTTTAGAATTCGCAATATATAAGTTGCCGCATATTTGCCTTTAGTGATTATTATCTGGAGTAGTAGTGTGAATCTGGGGAACGTATGAAATAGAGTAGTGCATAATCTGGAGAACATATGAAACAGATGTCTTTAACCACCTCAGTGATGTTTTATTACTTTAATGATAGGAGTTTTTTAAAAGTTCTCCCTGGTAACCCAAGAATGGGTCCACAGGTTTAAATACTGAGCACCTCCCGTGTGTAAGGCACAGCCAGGCCCCCGACTATTAAAGAGCCCCTTCGAATTGGACTTAAATATTATCAAGAAATGATATCTGAGCCTGGGGGACCCAGTGAAAAATCTTAGTTAAGGTGGCCCTGGTACTCAGACGGGTGGTGCCCCAGGATCATCGCCCCTTACCTGGCACTTCTCACAGCTGCACATTACCGTGCCCAGAGCTATGAATCAGCGGCAGGACCGGGCATTTCCCAGAAGCTCCCACGAGTGAGTCTAATCGGCAGGCAGGGTTGAGAGATGCTGTATGATACACTGGTGCCTAAACAGAATCAACCTGCACTTGGGGGCATCATGGGGTTCAACAGCAGCTAATTATCCATATATTAGCTTCACAGTTCTAGACGAAGGGCCAGAGGAAAGTGGAAGATTCACAGAAGTGTTAAGGCAGCTGATAAACCATGAGGGTTGCTGCTGTCCGGATGACCCAGTGCCCAGCTGCCATCGCGCTGACCGGCTCCTAAGCTGTCCGAGGCAGGGCCAGCCACGGGGCTGTGGAGTATGCCGGGGCCTTCGGAGCGGTCCAATGCCAGACCCTTTTCTAGGTGGAAACAATTCTGTTAGCAAATGTCCTCCTACTCCCAGCTTTACTGGTAGGCTGTTCCTGAACCCTGCAGATCAGGGCTCCTCCCGTTTCCAAGATACACCTGTGTGCTGCCCCCTGCCTGGCCGCCCGGACATCATCTGCTGCTTGTGCCTAACTTTCTGTCCCATCCTTAAGTGTGTCTCCGACCCCAGTGACTCCCACCTGGCTCTATGCCACTGCCCACCAGGCTCAGTGACAGCTGAGGACTATAGGATCCAAGTGGCAAAGAGGAAGAAGAAAGAGCGTTCCAGCAAAGACTCAAAGCCTGAGGGATATTTCATGGTGTTAGGGATATGTAACGAGACTGACTTCCTAGGCAGAATATAATAAAATTACCCAAACTGAAACTATTTGACTTACTTTCATGATTAATACTTTCTGTTGTGAACACATATTTGATTTTTAAGTGAAAAAACATAAACACCTTGCAAGAATTACCTCTGTAAATGCTGGTGAAATCTACCATTGCATCAGAAGAACAAAACACGCTATGCAGTATGGCACTGTAACCAGACTTAAGTAATTTTCAGGAGTGCATTTTTCAAACTCACGCACTCTTTGAAGTCTTATCTAGACAACTGAATATATTCAACTGCTGATAGTACTGACTTCCTATGGCACAGCTTTTGAAACCTTAATCTTAAATTTGCTTGGGCGTACATGACAAATATGTTAATCTTTAATTTGCTTGAATATACAAAATAGACAATGTGTTAATACACAACAAAGTGGATCATTCTGATTTCAAGACAGGGTCACATTTCTCATCAATTAAAAGAAAATTTAGATGCTAATGATAGCTTTAAAACACAGTATTATTTGAGGTTTTTCCTTAGGAAAAACTTATTTTACTTTCTTGTTCATGTTGTCACAATCATTACAGAAATTAGCTCTGTAAAATGCCGAGTCCTCAATGGGATGCATTAGAATGGGATTTTAATGATGATGAAGAATTTGCTATTACTGTCCTGCGGTGTGTTTGACTGAAGAGGCACTCTGGTGGAAGCAGGTGTACTGAATTATCACTGGTACTAGAGAATGGTTAAAATCATGAAATGAAAAATAAAAACAAAGCAAATGTGTATTTCAACACAGCTAAAAACCTCTACTGCATTTGCAGAGACTGGTAATATATGCTAAGCTTATTTAAATCACTAAAATTGCTGTAATTAAACTTCTCTCTAAATCAGACTTGTATAAGAGTCAGAAATCTCCTATAATTAACTTATCTGAAGAAGTAATCAGACAATAACTGCTGGTGTATTTTAGGAACCACTAAAACGACCCTAGCTGTTGACTGTAATGACTATAATAAATCTGTAACAGCAGTTATCGCATAACCTCTTTTCACAGCTGCAAGGGTGGGAGGGAGATTGTTTTTTCACAGCTTTTCCCTGAGTTGGTTTAAGTGAGCTATGGCTACATTGCTCTTCTACAATATGGGAAAACTACCAAGGTGCAGTGGTGTGCCCTGAACTAACTGCCAGGCTGCGCTCCATCCAGGTGGGCTTTTGGAGCTAATAATGAGGGATATATAGTGATTTAGGGACTGCTGAAGACAATGAGCGACAGCACCTCCCATGGGCAGCTAACAGACAGAGACCTACCTATACTAACCATGCAGTAATTAAGCCCCAGGCAGCGATGACTTGGTCCAGCCCACGGCTATCAATGGAAAGGACCCCCTCAAACACCCAATGATTGAAACTTGATGACAGGTGTCCTCACAGCCAGGTACTGAAATTCTTCTCTCAATAAGATAAATGAATGAATTCTTTGAGGGAAGGACCACTTAACATTTCCAGAGCTCCCCAGCCAGAGCCACCTGAATCAAGGCTGTGCAATGTTTTACATGTATTTTATATTTTATAATAGAAAAAGTATATGAAAGCAAGGAGATATTGCTGGACCTGTTCAAAGTTACTGTAACAAGCCAGAGAATACCAGTCTGGAGAGCATTCATTTATACACTTACTTATTCCAACCATATGTGTATGTAAGACATTGTGTATAAAATAGCTAAAGAACCAAATGGGAAATATTTTTTGCAATATAAAAACCAACAAAGGCTTAATATCAATAATGTAAATGTATTCCTGAAAATCAGTAATAGAAAAAATAGATATGAATAAGTGGTTCACAGTAAGGAAATCCAGACTGGCTTACAAGTTTGAGACAGTCAGCTGCCCTAATATCCAGAGTGTGGCTATTCATATTTCATTAAATCAATGAAATTAATTGACTCGTATGTCATTAAATCAATTAAATCAATATTTCAGTGATTTAAGAAATATCACTGAAACATTAAACAGCTATTTAAGATATTGGAAAGTGACCAAAAACAGGCAGGAACTTAGATACAGAAGAATTTATTCTTGAAAGACTGTTTCTACACTTGGTAAAAATGGTGAGTTTGTTTTTTATGTGTGATGGTGCTCCCCAAACACCCGAAGTCAGGCAGCAGAAAACTGTATCCTTCCTCACTGAAGGGGACAGATGACATCATGCAAAACAGCCGAGCAGAAGAAAATTTGAAAGGGAAATTTCGGAAGCAAGCATGTCATCTCAGTCAAGGGCTGAGGTCCAAAATCTGAGAATTAAACTCTGCCAAAACCCTGGCTGACTGATAACTCTTCATAGCCCCGGGGAGCATGGTGTAAAAGCAGGTAGAAACTGGAGGAGGATGGATTAGTTATATATAACTGCAAAACCCAAATTTAGCAACTTACAACAAGCATAAATATTTATTATCTTATGCAAGTTCCTTGCTACCTAGACCTGTCCAAAGGGTTGCTATGCATTCTCATGACATGGCAGCTGGTTTCCCCTAGAGGTAGCAATCCAGAGGAGATCAAAGTAGACGCTGCAACGTGTTTTACGCCGTAGCCTTGGAAGTCACACTCTGTCATTTCTGCAATACCCTATTGGACATACAGGCCATCCCTATTCAATAGAGAGAGGACTACACAGCAGTACAAATACCAGGAGGCAAGAATCATTGGGGTCCTTTGGAGGCTCATTACAGAAATCCACCTTTGAAAGACAGAACTACTCTGGTGAACTCTGCAAGTTTGTTGTTTTGCCTACGAACATTTCTCAATACACACTCAGCTGGGGTAGCAGAAAATAGATCTTCTACTGGTTTGAGCTATAAGACAACAGAATTTGGTCTGGCAAATTCAACTGGAGATTTAGACAGTGAATCTCAGAAGCAAGACCCCAAATCTGAGTATGACTTCTGCCCAAATCTTTGGCAGACCACTAAACTGCATGGGCACAGCGCACCTCCAGCCCCACTTTCCTGAGGGCTAGATAGCAGCTGGATGCCAAAAAACCTGAGCAGAGACTAGATGCTTCACATGACAGGAGAGTGATATTTCAGTTTGAGTCCAGGCAAGTTCACTGTCTATTAAACACCAAGAATCCTTCGGAAAAAAAAACAAAACAAATTCTGGAGTTGCTACACGTTATATATAAATTGTTTTTCACCCAAAATTATTAGACATGCAAACAGGAATCTCCTGATTCACACTCAGAAAAAAAAAAGTCAGTAACCCCTGCCTCTGAGTGTGCCCAGATATTGGATTTAACATAAAAACACTTCAAATTAGCAATTATAAGTAAGTACAAAGAAAAACATGGTATTAATACATGAACAGATATGGAATCTCAGTAGTGAAATGGAAACTAAAAAAGAAGCAATTGAAAATCGAGCTGGAAAGAAGAGCTAGAATGAAAATTTTACTAGATGGGTACAACAGCAGATTTGAAATGGCAGAAGAAAGAACTACTGAAATTAAAAGTAGATCAATAAAAATCAGACAATCCAAAGGGGAAAAAAAAGAGAAAGGAAAAAAGAGTTTCAAAGACCTGTGGGATCATGAAGTCCAACATGTAATCAGAATACCAAAACTAGTGGAGCGAAGAAAGAAGAAAATAATATTTGAAGAAGTAATGGCTGAAAATACTTAACTCACAAGATTTTGGGGTTAAGTATTAAATTAGAACTTACATGAAAATAACGTGAAATATAATACATTGCAAACACTTAAAGTTCATTCATACTTTGATATTTCTGCTTATAAGCTCTTTCTGTCCACCATTTAGGCTATTTGCATCTTATTACCACCAGATGAAGAGGTAATTAAAGGAAACAGGATTAACCTCATTTTTTCATAACTGTTATGTTTAAGTGCTATGGAGGGATGTGATGGTTAATTGTATGTATAAACTTAGCTAGGCCATGGTAGCCAGACATTTGGACAAACACCTCTGGATGCTGCTGTGAAAGTATTTTTTTTTAGATGAGATAAACGCTTCAATCAGTAGTCTTTGAATAAAGCAGATTATCCTCCTTAATGTGAGTAGGCCTCATCCGATCAGTTGAAGGACTAAAGAAAAAAAAAATTACCTTTCTTCCCCCACAAAAAGAGGAGGGAATTCTGCTTCTAGACTGCCTTTGGCCTCAAGCTGCAACATCAGCTCTTCCCTCAGTTTCCAGCCTCCTGCCTACCCTGCAGACTTTGGACCAGTTACCCCCTACAACTATGTGAGCCCATTCCTTAGACTGAACCTGTGTCTCTCTCTCTCTGTATCTCTCTGTCTCTACATACCCATGTGCGCGCACACACACACACACACACACTTTTGGGTCTGACTCTCTGGGAGCCTTGATTAATACAAGAGGGTGGGTCATGGTTCCTATCCTTAAGAGACTTTTTGTCTAAAGGGAAAAACTCAAAATATGTGCAAAAACCTATAAGCGCAGTGTGTCTTTGGAGCATAGAGAAGTATACCTCCTGGTGTGGGGTAGGAGATAGGGGTGTAGTCTGCAGAGGTAACCTCAGTTCTAAAGAGGGAGTTTGCCAGGTGAATGTGAAGAGAGGATTGTCAAGGAAGAGCATTTTACCCAGAGAAAAGCCAAAAGCAGGAACCTGAGATGATTTATTTATTGTACTAAAAAGTTTAGTTTTCATCCTTAGGGCAATGGAGGACAAGTTTGCTCATATGTGTACATATGATTCTAAGAATCCCAGGAAAAACCTCACAGACATATATATATACACACGTGTATTTTTAAAATAACAAGAACATTTCTTAATGAGGCTGGATTATTGCCCATGTTCACTCTATCTCTATTTCCCTTATGATCACAGAAAACTCAGAAGTATCCATGGGAGGTACTAGTTGAACCAAGCTGATTTACTGGCTGTCATAGAGCCATCTCAGCCTTTTCTTCACGCTGCATTACAAATTTCTGTTAGTGTAAATGTGACTTGTTTTCCAGTGCCATCTGGTGTCTGGTTAGGGCACTAATTACTACTTTTTTGAAAGAATACAAATAGTAACCAGGATCTTTAAACGCCTTCTTAAAGAGAGTCAAAAAATTTACTGTTTCAGCATATCCTTAAATGTAATGAATAATACAATATAATGGAATATTAAATATTAGTCTACATCAAAGAAAAATTTCAGGAAAATTCCTGATCCAAGTGCAATTTTAACACAAGAAAATCACATTTCCTTTCTGCAGGTATGGGTATTCTGTTGCTCTTCAAATTTCTGTAAAGGTTCACTAATCCTCAACTAAGAACTGACATTTGAGAATATATTATTAAATCAGCAACATGTTGCGTATTTCTCTGTTCAATTTGTTAAATTTCTTAAAGCACCACCTTTTTAAGAAGCTTTGTGTCATTTTGGCTCCTGTCTCTCATATCCCATATCCTATCCATTAGCAAATCTGACTGACTGTACATGTGAGTGAACAGACACAGAATGTATGACCACTCACCATCTCTGCCCTGCATCCCGATCCTGGCCATTATCCACTCTCTGCACTCCTCTTGAGTGGACTCCCTGCTCCAATCTTACACCTCTAGAGTCAGAATGAGCCTTCTGAAGCATAATGCAGATCATACGTATCTTCTGCTCGGAATCTCCCTGTGGCTTCCCATCTCATGTTAGATAATGAGTACCATGAGAACTGGAAGTCCATTTTCATTGACTGTTTTAGCCCCAGTGCCTAAAACAGGGCCTGGCACATAGTAGGTACTCAATATGTATTGAATAAATGGATGAATAAAAATAATTGTTCAGATTTGACATCTAATAAGCCATTTTGTACTTCCTCTGCAGTGCCAGCTGTGGTTGTGGAATATGTGGGAAAGGGTGACATCCAGTGGTGAGAAACGAAAACATAAATAAACAGCAACTGAAACGTAAATAATCTGACTTAATTTAAGAACCTGGACTCTACGAATAGGGCCTATTTTGGAATAAGTCCTATTTCAAACCCATAAATAAACTAAAAGAAAGGAATCATAATTACTAATTCTAGTAAAGCAACATCTTCCCACTCTCATTAGTAGTTCCACATCAATATACTTGATAGGAAATAATACAAACAGAAAATCAGGCAATTTAATAATTCATCCTGAGACAAATTTGTAATTACCATTTTAAAAACTCCTTTTCTATGAAACTAAAGTCTGCCTATTAAAACATGCTCCATTTTTTCACTACATAATCCCAAAATGGAGTATTTCCCCTTCCTTCTCCGCTACCAGTTAATGGTATCCTATAACTCTATCTGAGGGAAAACTAGATGCAATCCCCAAAGTAGATCATTTGTTCAAACTGGATTTTCAATGAATCGGGGCTAACATTGATTCATCTTTTAATTCTGAGACCAGCCCTGAATTTTACACTCAATAAAATACTTTGGTTGCAAACATCTTCTGATATAAACTAGTCATTTTACACAATGGAGAGATGGATCAATGAAGCCAAGTTGCTGCACTGATTCTCTCCACAGCGTCCACAAAGAAATAGCCACTGAAGCCCAGCCCCACTCCATTGGAAAACTCCCTTTAAGACCAGAACCCCTGGGAGATAAAGCAGTGCGGGTACCAAGGCACAGTTGCTAAGGATGAAGCAAAACCTCTGGGGAGTGGGCAGCGACAGGGCACACAGAACACTCACAGGAGCTGCAGTCAAGGCTGCGCCTGTTCACCGTCTGCCACGGTCAATGCCGGCGATCGACCCTCCCTGGCTCTACCTTCATAAGCAGTACTAGAGTGGACCTCCCAGAAGCAACCAAGTCAAGTGTGAATGAGAAATCTCTGACTTACACAGACACTTGCATGGACTGGGTAGGACACCCCACTACATGAAGGAACCCTGCCATGGTTTGGTCTATGACTTTCTCTCTGACTGTATGGCACATGCTCTCAGCATGTTCAGGGTGCTCCAATTTCTCAGGCCCTCTTTCCCACCTCAGGACCTTTGCACGGACTGTCCCTCTGCTCAAAATGCTCTTAGCTCAGCATTGACATGGCTGTCTTGACCACATCCCTGACCTTCTCCCCTTCTTACCTCTCTTTCTCCCCCAGCATTCTCTCCAGCGTTGTTTCCTTCAGAGCGCTGTCACTGTTTCAGTTTGTACATGTGTTCTGGTCTACTGAGTGGGGTGTGAGCTCCGTGAAAGCAGGAACCTTGTCTGTCTTACTCTCTTGCCTAGAACAGTGCCTGGCATGTAGTAGGCAGGCAAATATTTAAGTAGATGAATAAATCAGTATATTTTTGGTGATTGATGAGAAGTTGATAGTTTTTTAATAAACATATTCTGATGACCTATCAAACTTTTTGCATAGAATAGCAGCCATTTTCCTAAAAAATGGTGGTAGAATATACTTTGGTAATAAAAGGACCACAATCCTGCATGCCCTAGACTGCTAATTGCTGCTTCCTCTCCGTATCTTATTTCTTTTCTTTCTTAGAGTCAGAACCCTGAATGTTAACTTTAACAAAATTCTGTCAGTTAAATGTAATTCTTCTAAGAAGCCTACTCCTCCCTCCTTCCTTCCTGTTATCTAGATGTGATTATAATGGCCGGTGCTCAAATAGCCCTTTTGGAACATGAAGTATGGACTAAGGATGGCAGAATGGCAAGAGAGGAGCTGGGTCCCTAATGCGCCACTAAACTGGTCCTAATTATTTATGTGGATAAGAACCTCCTGTCTTATTTAAGCCACTGAGATTTGAGGTTTTTAAAATATATATGTAATTAAATATAATTTTAATGGGAATGTGGTAATTTGTAGGTAAGGGCTGAATCTGATATGCAATTCAACTCTTGGAGGCATGGTGGGGAGGAGGGTACACTGAGGGCTTAGAAAACTAGGATTTTCCTTATAAGTGTTTATTTCTCTAATATAGGACAGGCAAACAAGAATAAGGGATGAAAGGTTTGTTTCACCTCCCTTCTCTGTTACACTCTGGGTTGGTATCTGGGACCACAGAGTGAGAGTTGGCTAAACTTGGTCCCAAAGAGCAGCTTCGGCCCATCACATGAGGGATCCTTGCCTTGGAGTCATGAGATGAAATGTTCGTTGTTCCAAGGTGATACCATGTGGGTATTTGGGAGAGAACATTTAGCCTGTAAGGAATGGCCAGTGCAAAAGCCCTAAGTCTTGTGTGTGTGTGGCAGGGAAGCCAGAGAAGCCAGGGTAGCTGAAGTAGAGTGAGCAAAAAAGAGAGAGTCCTAGGACACGAGGCTGGGGAGGAATCCTGTAAAAGAGGAAGGAGGGAGAACAGAGTGTGTGAAGGCTTGCACAGCATGCAGAGGGCTCTGGTTTACTTTGAGGAAGATATGAAGATGCTGGAGGCATCTGAGCAACATGATACAACTTAGGTATCAAAAGGGCCAATGTGGCAACTGCCTGGAGAAACATCATAGAGTCAAAGGCAGACATAGGAAGACTACTTAGGGGGCAAATGAATAATGCAGACGCGAGATGGTGGTGACTGGGACCTGGGTGGCAGTGGGTGATGGTGGCAGAAAGCAGCTGAACTCTGGATACATTCTGAAAGAGGGCTGGCAGACCTGCTGATGGAATGACTGGGAGGCATGAAAGAGACGATCCGAAGGAGGGGCTTCGAGGGGGGAAGGTCAGGAGCTGAGACTGAAGTGATTATTAGATCCAACTGAGGTGGTCAGGCGGACAACAGGTAGACAGCTGGACACACCGGTCTAGAGACCAGGGAAGAGGCCCAGGCTGAAAGTAAGCAAGTGAACTTTGGCATAGAGAGATTTTTAAAGCCACGAGGTTAGAGGAGATGATCAAGGGAGTGTGTTAGCTAGGGAAATGCTCCAAGGACAGTGCCCTGGGGCGCTTGTGTTGATGGTCAGGGACAGGAGCGGCATCCCTCCAAAGAAGATGAGGACATGCAGACAAAAGAATGGGAGAGAAACCAAGAGAACGTGGTATCCAGCAAGCCAAGAGAAGGCAGTGTTCTGGAGGAGGGAAGTGATCAATTCCATCAACAGCTAAAGATACCCTCTTCCCTCCTTCGCTTTTTCTCTTTATTACAGCAGCGCCCCCCATCTGCAGGGGATTCGGTACAAGACCCCAGTGGATACCTGAAACCACCGATAATACCGGACCT
The DNA here is from genome assembly GCA_032199065.1 of Smutsia gigantea. Taxonomy (NCBI): domain Eukaryota; kingdom Metazoa; phylum Chordata; class Mammalia; order Pholidota; family Manidae; genus Smutsia; species Smutsia gigantea. The sequence goes on along the minus strand of JAVSCE010000407.1, from coordinate 111,034 downwards.
GCTGTATGCTATGTTTCTTCTATACAGACACGCCGGTGATAAAGTCTAATTTATAGATGAGGCACAGGAAGAGACTAACAATAATAATAAAATAGAACTATAATGACATACTGTAATCAAAGTTATGTGAATGTGGTCTCTATTTCAAAATATGTGATTGTGCTGTCCTCACCCTTTTTCTTGGGATGATGTGAGATGATAAAATGCCTGTGTAATGAGATGAAGTGAGCTGAGTGATGCAGGCATGTGACCTAGTGTTAGGCTACCAGTGGCTTCGGGATGGTAGGTCAGAAGGGGATCATCTGCCTCTCGACTGAGGTTGACTGAAACCACGGGTAAGGGGGGGGACCGCTGTACGTACCGCCGTCTATCAGTCTGTCATGAACATACGGAAGACAGGGGAGGTAAGGCAGCAGGGAGAGCTTGTGTGACTATGATGACTGAGCTAAACCCCAGTCATGTATATATAAAAGCCAACTGACAGCCGTAATATTGAGAAGAAAATTGTCGAATTCACAAATTATTTAGGAATGTGTAGGTAAGTATTAGAAGAAACAGCCAAAAGAAAGTTGGAATGAGATTCATGGACAGCCAGTAGTACGGAAGAAGCCTGCTGTTTTTCATAACTTTTAAAACTGTATTTCTGTATTTTGATAAAAAATGGAACACTAGTCAGAAAAAAGAATGCATGAACTAGATACCTAGCTCCCAGGCTAGGAGCTACAAAATAACAGCCAGAGCTAGCAACTCCTTATGTTCATCAAGTATTATTTACATACCAAGTAAGAAAGACCGTGTACATTACGTATACACAGTATGTTATGTATAATGTAATAGGTACTATCTTCTCACATGTAGATACTGCTTTCACCACTATGAATTAAAGGTAACCCTGAAATTGTAGTAACGTTTAATCATTGAAGATTTCATCATTCAAATGATACCCAAGTATAACCACCATTCTCTGATCAGCCATATTTTTTAACTTAGTTCCTCATCCTGAGTAAGTTTAAGAACTTTGTGAAAGCTGAATTAAAATTCTACTGGCTTATTAAGTTTATTAGAATCCCTTTGTAATAAACTCTTGGAAGGCACAGAAGATTCTTTCTATATGGAAGTAACTTCATTGACATGTCTTTCCAGTAATTCAGAGCTCCTTGAAACTCTTAAAAGAAAAACACATTTTAGCAATCTCTGAACTCTCTCCCGAGTACAGTTGTCAACATAGGTAAAAATAAGTATTTAACATTTCCTAAGTGCTCTCCTTTGCAAGACAATACTTTAAGCACTTTACACATAGTTTCATTTAATTACAACAATCTCATGGTTTCTGAGGTTGGTGCTATTACTATTCCTCTCGCAGAAGGGGGAACTGAGGCATGCCAGTTAAGTCAATTCTCAAAGACACATACACAGAGAATGGTAAAACCAGGACTAGAAGCCAGACAATCTCTCTCCATTGCCTTAGCTCTTACTGTTTATGTAGAACATTAATAAATGTTGATAAAATCATTGAAATAATAAACCCAGTAACAATTTCTTTTAACTAGTGATATAAAATACAATCATCATGTTATTCATGAATAGTAGGATGATTTTTTTTCCAGGGTTTGAAAGGCTATTTATTTGATATTCTCACCTTTTTCTTTTTGTTCTGGATCATCTGTTTTTTTATTTGTTTCTGAAAAATAAAGACAAAACAAAATAAGTACAGATTCAGTATCTCAAAACATAGGACTGTAGTTAAATGAATCCAAATAAATATAAGAAAACCATTTCTGGGCATAGAATTCAACTTTCTTAAATCCTGAATTCTTTACACATCAAATTTGTGACAAAATATTAAGATTAAACTGACTTGAATTACTAATAAAAGTCACGGAGCAGTAAGTAGGTATCAGGCACCAGGCCGAGTGTTCCTCAGCAGTGTTGACATGCACCATCTTCACCAGCTCTAAAGGCCTCCATGGTTACAGAGGTGAATGGAGGGAGAAACACTCGAATGCAGCATGTCACACTAGTGGGAACACTAGCCCCACTTCCTAAGGAGGTCACTCACGGACAGGGGGCCCACAGAGCCCCAGGTACTCACTGGGGGAGCCCAGCTGAGTCAGCGTCTCACTGTTAATCACAGTTACAGTGTCTCTCCCACAAATGGGGCAAATAGAAATTACGATCCAGTTAATCTCCAAGGTAGACCAGTTGATTCTAGTCGCAGTAGGTACTTATCTAATCTGGGGGTATTTCTAGGAAGAGTGCATGTGCACGTGTGTTGCAGTGGGGAGGGGGCCAAGTTTGGGAGACTGAGGAAAGCTCACACCATCCTTTCCACACAAGAGAGTGAGAGGGTGGGTGCAGTCCTGGGTAGGGCCTAGGTTGCAAGCATGGATCACTCCATTTCTTGGCCCCGTTTCCTACATTCATTCATATGAAACACTTCGTTTCTTGGAGATGAGAAGTAAATCTATGGCAGGCTTCTAATACAGAAAAATGATTTTTTACAGGTCAAGTGTTTTTGCTCCTTTGAGGTCCTAGGTGACAGGAAGGGAACTACCTTTGCAAGGACAACATGCCAGCTTAGTTCCAAGCACACATCATGTCTTTTGCCTCCTGACACCCTACGGGGAAGGTCTTATCTACCCCTGCGCAAAGGAGGAAGCTGGGGCTGAGAAAGCGGTGTGCCTAAAGCTACACAGATGGGCAGCTGACAACCTCCCAAAGCACACGTTTCCTCGGGGCCATTCTCTTCCTTTCTTCAAAGAGAAAAGAAGGGATAGAGAAGTGCAGATCTTGATTTCTGCAAGAAATGGATTTTATAAAGTTAACTGCCACACACATCCTGGCCAGCACTGCAGAAGGGATGCAGGATTTTTCTCTTTTTAATTCTTCTAGATCTCTGTTGAATGTTCTAGAATTTCTGATCTTATTAATTTGAACCTTATCATCAAAAAATTAGGCAGGGCATCATTTAATAGGATACACTCTCGTAGGCATCAGGATACAGGATCAAAGAAAGGTATCGAAAATCTCGGTCTCCGAGGAGCCCCCCTAGTGCCTGCAGGAAGGCTAGGAGCCTCCCTGCCTTCCAGAAATCCTGGCACATGGCTGGTGTTATTTGAAAAATCAAGCACAGAATGCAAGCCTCTAACCTGACTAGGGAAAACAGATGGGGTGCTGGTCATGAAGAATTTAAGGCTCTCCATAATCTTCCTACCCCTGAGGGGAAAATCAGCAAGGAGTCGTGGTTTGAATCGGTTACATTTAAACAGGTGTGGGAGGGCCATGGCTAGGTGCTCCCAGGAACAAGGGTCTCCACCTTTCCTCCTCCTCCAGTGCAGTACCTGGGATGGGGCAGCCTGGGCAAAGGCTGCCCGGCCCAAAAATTCCCAGCCCTGGGCCACGCTCTCTTTTGTGTCCCATTCTGTCCCCTAGATCACATCAACATGCTGAGATCTGTGACTTGAAAATGGGTGTGGGAAAACACACAGGACAGACATTTGAGCCTCTCTGGTTTTCAGTGCTTAAATTTAGCTTTGCCAAGGAGTTTTCTAGGAGATCCAGCTTACCTCACTGGCACTCTGCAGTCATTAATAAAGTGTTACTCTGCTTTACTCCACCCTCTGTACACAGGCTCCTCTGAGAGACTTGATATGGACCTCCCTGTGCCAAAGAGGAAAATGATGGCCTGGTCAGGGTGCTTACGACGTGCCAGGCACTGTTCTAAGTACATCCTGCAGATGACTCGATTCAAAACAACTCTTATCAACCCTGGGAGGGAGTTTCCTTTTTCAGAAAAGCAAACTAAGGCTTAGAGACTAAGAATCTTGCCCACAGTCACAGGTGACTGACTTAGAAGGCCATACTCCACATAACAATACTTCCATCACACTTTGTATATTCCAGTAACAGGCAGTCCATCAAGTAAACGCAGCCATAGGCTCGGCCCAACCCTGTAAATTACAGACATACAAGCTCACTTTTAACTGATACTTAGTGTTTAAACACTCATATCCAAAAAGAAATAGATGTTACACAATCTCTAACTGTACTAAAGCAACCTTTTTTTCTTTCAACATTATTTTATTGTAATAAGGAAAACCTTATTACTTCATAAGAGTGGGATCTTGATCTTTAAAAAATTTATCATGAACCATTAAAAAAAATCACTTTGGTGGACCCAAGTACCCTGAACCCTATTCCATTCCAGCTCCGGTGCTGATGTGCTTACTGGCCAGGTCTCGCTGGACCCAATGCTCATCCAGAACCAATACCCGAGGCCTGGTTGCCCTGGCGAGGTCCTCCTCACAGCAGTACCTGTGCCTTCCCAGGGACCCTTCCTCCCTGGCAGCCACACTGCCCAGTCTCCGCACCTTTCCTGTCTCCTCCATCTCTCCGCCAGCACCACCTGAGATCAGGCCCTGTCACCATCACCTAGACTATCCCCCATTTCTGGCTGCACTTGGGCCTCCCACCAACTGTTCACTGTGTTCACTCTAGAATGCCATGAATGGCCACAGGCCGGCGACCCTTTCAACCTCTCGGACCCTCAGTTTCATCATCTGCAAGCAGGGACATCCCCATTTGCTGGGAAAGCACAAGTTCCCAACACACACGTAATGCACTTAGCAGAGTAAGTGCAGTCAGCAAAAACCAGCTCCCCTTAGTGTAGTCTGTTATTTTTCTTTTGGGCATGCTGGAGTCAAAAGAAATACCTTATAGAACCCCAGAAGCTTCTTCCCTAGCTGTTTAGTTCTCCTTTTCTGCCCTTCCATCTACTCAGGCTCTTTAGTTCTCCCAACCAGGTTGTGAAATCAATAGCCTCAGATGATTTCATGGAGGATCAGAAAGGCACAGGGGAGAGGGTGTGGCCTCAACAGGAAATGATCCAGACTTCTAGATGCTGGAAAAAAGCCTACAGAGGATGGAATATTCCATTTTTACCCTGCCACAAGCAATGAAGCATAATAGTAAATGTTCAACAAAATAAATAAATGTTAATTATGAGAAATAGGTTAAGAAAGGGGTTGATGGTACTTCTTTGTGATCTTAGTCATCAAAAATGCTATAATATTCTAAGATACTAGTAAATATAAAATAAGCTGATTTAGTTACATAACAAGACAAAATATACTTAAAAATAATGACAATATAGAGAAGAATTCTGCATTTTATTGCACTCAAATAACATTAAACAGATGACATTTACATTATATTTAGAAAATCCATTGATGCTGCCAAACTTGGCATATATTTGTAAAGACAAGGCTCATTAATTCAGATATTTGGAATTAAAAAGTATCTTAAGTTGATCACAGCATAATGAATCCTCAATATCCACAGTTCTAGAGATTATATACTAAATTCAGTAAAATCTTACTCATTTATCAGTTCTCTGTCACTCCTAAGTTTCCCTAAAAAAATATGGCTTTATAAAAAGTAGTGTTCAATAGTTCACAATATGAATTAAGAGCTTTATTTGAATTTGAGTAGCAACTCTGATTCATATCACAGCTTTAGAAAATTATTGCTTTTCTTACTACTATTATATTGGGTTTTGCTACACATTGGGTAAGCATGCGCAACTCATTACATTGTAACTATGATCTATAATGATAAAAATAAAAAATCTCTTTGATCATGACCCTAAAAGCAGGAAAAAAGTCATCTTATCCTTAAACAATGTTAACATACTCAAGAGCTACCTGTGACATGTAAATGAAACTACTTATTATGGCTTTTTTATAGCTCATGACCCTCGCAAAATGATGCTGCAGCTTTGTTTTTTAAACAAATGAATACTTTCATCACAGCAACTATTTCTGAGCCAAAATAAACCACATTAAAAATAGAAAAGACTCTTCAGTGTAGAAAGGGAGGGGTTCATTCATTGTGGAATAGTAGCAGGCACCTGGCTCCCCAAGTCCTAAACGAACTCAGCTGAAGGCACTGCTGCCTTCATTAGAAGAGCACTGCATGGTCGTTAGTGTTGAGAGGGCACTATTTAATTAGCCAAAGGCAGAATAATCTTTAAGTTATGCACCAGTAACTTAAGAGACTTTCTAAAATTTAAACAAATACTGAATGGACTACAGCTGTGATCTGATCGCTCCAAAGTGCCAAAAAGCATTTCTTTGCATGATACAGCAGGCCATTCTTTTCCCTATGCCCTAACAAGGAATTTTAATTTCTGCCCTCATTTTGAAAAATAAATAAAGCATGATAACTTAAGCCTTTCATTGAAATATTAAATTTTTCTAATTAGTTAAGCTAAAAAGCTATAGGAATCTCAAATTTTTAGTTTTACCTGAAATACTCAAAGCTAATGTAGAAATGTTTGATAAGGTTATCAGTACAGATATATACAATTCAAATCTTCACAGCTAATGATAATCTACCTCTACTGGTGTCCTTAAGAGAGCTAACGCAAGGCACTCTTAGCAGCTTTTATTAATGCATCTACGAGTCAGTCCAAAGTAGTTAGTGTTGATTACTAAGAATAGATATGTTAAAACCCTGCCAAGGCAACTGCTGCTACATCAATATAATTATTAACTGCTGTCTGAAAAACACACATCAATGCAGGTAAGACTAAAAAGTTGTGTTACTAAAAGAAAAAGAAATCCAATACATCTACTAATGCTATCAAAAAAGGACATGCAGAAATGGAACGTTTTACACGTAATTTTTTTTCTAAAAAAAAAATTTTAATGCGAGTGGACTATGATTCGTTCAAAACATCATTAGTGTGCATTCCCACAGATCTTGATCTGCTCAGTAATTACGTCACAAGATCTATCACAGCCATCTTTTGGAGCGTATGGTTAGTCTGGTCCTCCTGTGGTAGTAGGGGCAGTCTTTCTGAAGCTTTAAGCATCTGCAAAAATAAGAGTAAATCTAAATTAAAGGACCAACCAGACACAGACTGTGATATTGCTTCATTTTTATTCTACTTTTTTAAAAAAACACCACCAGAAGTAAATATTCTTGGGTTGTTATAGCTTTTAAGGGCAACTTGACAACAGAATGATAACTACCCAGGAAAGTTCCTAGGGATTGCATGCAAAGCTGCTGATGAAAATCTGAGGTGCTTAAGCATCTTAGAATTACAACAGAATTTAGCACTTTCCATCTTTTGAGAAGTATAAGCACTGAATTTCTTTCTCCCATCAGGGTGTTCACTGTACTAAAAAGAAATGCCATAGAGAAAAAAAAAATCTAGCATGCTATTTGAAAACCATACATAGGAAGGGTTTTCAAGAAGTAATTGGGTAAGTTGCGGTTCAAACACGTTAATAATTTTATGTCAATTTTTAATGCTACTGACAATATTAAGTGGTCAGTTAAAAAAGTATACAGTATTTTAAAAGAAGTAAATTCACTCCTGTTCATTTTCTAACAAATTCTTTCTCATTCTAAAGTTCAGTAGCTGATTTATTTTATTATCACAGCACTGGATTTATGTTACAATTAAAGTAGAAAAGAAGCTGGTGCACCTAGATTATGATCCTTCTTTATCCATCTATGTGTGTGTTCATGTGTAACCAGCAATTTTTATACAAACAGGATTATTTGGTGCTAATGTCAAGTAACCAGAAATTACATGTATACTTCAATATATCCGACAGAAATGAGTGTTTGTCCACAAAAAAAACATGTACAAGAATATTCATAGCCGCTTTCTTCATTAATAGTGAAAAACTGGGACCATTCACTACTGCCATCAGTGTAGAATGATTTTTTTTAAGTGTAACATATTTATAGTCAATAGCAATGAATAAAGACCAAATTACTGTGTGTAACAGAGTAGATAAAACTAAGAGTGGATGAAACTCACAGCCATGCTAAGCAACAGAAATAGTCACAAAAAAAGTAATATGTATTTATGTGTGTTTATGGTTTTATTTAATTAAGTGCAAATGCAAGCAAACCTATCTACAGTGATACAGGTCAGAACAGTAGTTACCTGTGTTTGGAAGCTACTGAGATTTGCAAGAGGGAGAGGTTTTTAGGGTGCCAGAAGCATTCTGAGTAGTGGGTGCAAAAACATATCACATACACAAGTTACTCAGACGTCCATGAAATCCATGCCTCCTCATCATTCCTTACACCCTAGTTCAAGCTTCCACCACTTCCGGCTTAGATGAACATATCTTCTCTCTTACTAGTCTCCACCTTCTTGTAGGACTGCTCTTTTCAAATCTGAATTTGATCATGCACTTCCCTGTCTGGAATTTTTCAGTAGCCTCTTGTCACTTTGGGGCTCAGATACAAATTTTTACACATTGCATATGGGACACTCCAAGAAGTGACGCCTGCCTACTCTTCCACCTTGTCTTCTTACACCTTTATATTAGACCTGGTCTTGGGCTTTGTTCTGCAAACACTTGCTTCCTCTGCTCCCCACCTGCCAGCTCCTGTCACTTCCATCAGCAGCTCAAAACTCAGCTACAGCACAAGGACCCACAGGAAGCCTTCTCTCGCTCTCCGTACCCTTGTCCCCAAAGCGGGGTTAGTTATCCTTCCTTCTGGGTGCTGCCCTGTATACCACCCTGAGGAGTTAATGACATTGTACTGGTTATTGTACTCAGCTGTGTGCCCACAGGACTGGGAACCGCTAAGGGGCTAGGACTATATTGTTGTTCCTGAATCTTCATAGCCCCGGGCAGAGCCTGTACCTTTGCAGTTGCTCAATATGTACTTCTTGAACAAATGAACGATCAATCCTGTAACAATAATATTCATGTTGGGCACTTATTAACATAAGCTAAGACCTCTAAGCACTGTCAGCCTATAGCTGGTTATGAGCCTTACTGGTCATGTTAACAGATATTGGATAACAAGGGGAGGCAACAGTGAAAGTTCTAGACAGATGCAATGGAGTGAAACCATCACCACTGCTAGAATAGTCAACAATGGGATGAGTTACAAATGTTATCTTCGTTTTCAGAGAGATGGGAGCACAGAATCACCGAGAAACACTGAGGATCATATTATCTTCATTGTGATTAACATGACCATCATAAAACATAAAAATATCTTTTTCTAGAATGATATGACAGGAAAATTTACTGATGAATTTCCTAAGTGACTCCTTAATCAGTCATTCAGTTTGTGCTATGTATATTTATGCTGTCACATTGTTAGAATCATATGCTATATGATTTCAAGTAAACATGAGCTTGAGGAGAATGGTGAAAACTCACTAAAGGAGCAAGGATTACAAAATATTTTTTTAATCTGGTGTTCAAAATGATTGATTTCTAATATCTGAATGATCAATTCCTAGGGCTGACCTTTCACATCCTTGTCAAGAGCAAAGCCCTTGCAAATTTACAAATAAGAACAGATGGCAAAATTTAAACTACTGGACAACCTACTTTTCTGCAATGAACCATAATAAATCTTCGGCATTCTTGAGTCCTAAATGAAGTGCTGACGTATAGTAAAAGAAAGATGCCAAAGAATACAATATTTCTAGTTTTATCCCATCAAAACAGCTCTCAGAATGTGTCAGTTTTTAGGTCTTCATTTATGTAAAATCCTCTAGAGCACGGCAGCTGTGGGCATGAACACTGGAGCCAGAACTAAGGATCAATCCTGGTGCCACCACCTGCCAGCTCAGTGACCTCAGGAGGGTCACTCTGCCTTGCTGTGCCCTAGTTTTCTCCTGTGTGAAATGGAGATAACAGCATGTCTACCTCTTGGGCTACTGGAAATATTAAATGAGTTAATTCATGTAATTTGCTTAGAGCACCTATATAATGCTTAATAAATTCAACATTCACTGTCCCCTAGTGTGTGGCTGGATACAATAGTGAATTAAGACAGTTCCTATCCCATGGAATTATCATGCTGATAAATACATTATCATGAATGTTAATAAGCAATATTAAAATTGTATAACCTAGTCTTACAATGATCAGGGAAAGCATGGTAATCATTATTAGATTCTCAGGGTCACGCAAAAGTGAACTAATAAAGAGCATTTTGCAGGATATTAATTTGAATTTGAGTTTTCCATTAGGAAAATTTTAAGGATTAAAAGCTGGTAAGGAAATGGACCCTCCAATTAGTGTTTTTGCAATCCCATACATAATTAAGCACTACCACAAAATAAGTCAGCTTATTTTACAAAAAAATCATGAATATAGATTTATGACTATTATTATTTTGTAAAATTGAGTAATAAAAAATTTATATGTAAGATGATTAAGATAATGGGAAATAAACAAGCCAAGACAAGTACAATCATTAAAAACGACTCCTGCTCACAGCCGTACATTTTCTTTTGGCAAGGTCAACCTGTAACAGTGCAGAGGGGATCGGTCGAGTTTGTGCGATACCAGATTACAGGTTACAAGTTCTTGAGCAGGTCTTTCAACATTTAGTCTCTCTTGATACACCTCAAATATCAGGCTGATGTGTTACACAAAACAGTAACAGCCATAGCCACCATTTACTAGGAGCTTATTATGGGTCAGGAAGTAGGAGTATTAATCAAATCTTCATTCTTCTGTGATTTGATTATTAAGTATCTCCTCTAAAAAAGCACTTTATTCCAAGTACCCCAACCACATGGTACTTTACATTCCAAGGAAATTCTTGGGCTGAGTTTTTAAAGCACAGAAATAAAAGGACAGAACTTTTTGGTCAGAAAATAGTATTACCTTTCATACCTTCACTAAGGTTAGGTCAATATTAAAAAACATGTACTGTAACTGGAAGAAAGTCCAAGTTGTAGAAATTCACTATCTTTGGGAAGCCTATAAAACAGTTTTCTTTAAAGGAATGGATAGTAATCAGAATGCTCATCAGTAACCTGCTCTGCCTCCTCAAGACAGAAACAAGACATTCTGTAAAGCATTTGCTCTAACAGTGAAGAGAAAACTTGGGACAGAAACACCAATTTTCCTTGCTCAATGCATCTTTCCAAAATGCAAAATATACATAGATGCCCAGTAGTCATCATGTAAGAGGTCAGCTTCTCCATGAATTTCTTTTCTCATTCATACTAAAATACCAACAACTCAGCTCTCTTAAATATTTGTACCTATTATTTTAAGTGCATCTGGTATGACAACGATCAAAACATCCCAATCACTAAATAAGCAAAGTCAGGCTGAGGCATCACTAAAAACATCTTTGATTATAACAATGATTTTTCTTCCTTGAAATTCAGTATTCAATAAATTTCAGCAGGCGTAATTATTTCTACGAAAATCAAAAATAGTAATGCACATTATTGCTACAAATGTCATGTTAGGTGTAATTTGAAAAATAGGAAAAACTGAACAAATAAATGACTCAAAAAGTAAGAAAAAAATGGAAATTAAACACAGAAACAAGGAGAAGACACTTGAGAAAAATGCTCTTAATAAAACATTTTTCCCCACATGTTAATTTCTGATTGCAGGGATAGGTAATGTCTCCTCTAAAATGCATTTGAAAGCACAGGCCTTGGTTGAAATGCTGTTCCCAGTCTTTAAATTCACTGATGATGAAAAGGACATGAGTGGGGAGGTAAAAAAATAAACGGGTTTCACACGGTGGGCTGACAGGAAAGACAGCGGAGCACCGACAAGTCCGGGGCAGCCTGGATTGCCAAGGAACACGACTGATACTCTCAAGGAAGGTAGGGAGGAAGAGGAGCAGTGTCACCAATTTATGCACTACTCAACGTTCATCTTAAGGCAGTTCTGATTCCACAGCCTCCATCAAAGAGCCTGTCAATCAAAAAGAGGAAAAAGACAAACCTACCTTCTACAACTACCACCATCTATAACAGCAAAAATCCCATGGTACTTTGATCACTCATAATCATGTTCACAACTTGTGTCAGACTGAATCGATGCGTACTTTCCATTTTTGGGCTCAACTGATCAAAACCCACAAACCTTTCCTTTTCAGTTTAGGTATAATTAATCCTTCTCTCTCAGGATTTTTACTCTTCACAGAGCTAATGTGAGTATCAACAGCATATTTTAAATAAAAAAAAAGGAAATGGCAATATAGCTTGACAAAATGTCCTACCTGCTGGTATTTCCTCTTGATCTTCTGAAGGAGGCACTAATACTTCTAAAATAAATAATAAAATCACAACCCATTACATATTGCTGACCAGTGCTTCAAACCCACATTGCTGGTATTTAAGTTACGCTCATTATTTTTACAGACTTTTTGGGATTCGACTGCAATTACCATAAAAAAATAGTTTTTCATACCGTCACAACAAAGAATTGGCTAGAGTTTCACAAAAAGTACATTTCTCAGGGTTCTGCACAGCAGGCCATACACTATCTACACAACTAACCTCAAAATGCACCTCCCAGCAAAGGAGATCTGAACTGAAACCTAGTTTTGCTAACCACAATTTTGCATCAGCCTTGATGACAAAGCTGAGAAAAGATATTTAAAGTATCATGTTACTTCTTGAAAAGTTAATTTGTAACCCTAATATAAGCATGAATGAAATAATAACAAGGAATTAAATTGAAATAGAACCTTAAGAATAAATCACTATCCTTAAGAAAGTTGTTTTTGAAAAATAACACTCAACATATACTAAGAACTGCCAAAGATGTGGATATGAATTTTTTGACATTTTGTCTTTCTCCCTGGCTGCTTCAACCCACTTGCAACTAAAGAGACAGCAGACATCACCACCCAATGGTAGAATGGTATATTAATTTGATTCACTCTATAAAATTACATCACCTAGTATTATCCTCATAGCTAACAATCCATTTAACATTACCTTAATCTAGAGATAACATTTTATCAGCTTTCATTTTGCTCTGTAAGATATGTTAATAGGCTTTGGTCAAAAGAAGGAATTTTTAATAGCATTTTTCTAAAACTCAAAATATTTATGTGGAAATTTTAATCACTTTTCTTCTTGAATGAATTTGCTTCTAATTATAAGAATGACAGATGCTCAGAGTTTGGAAAGAATTTCACAAGTGAAAAGAAAGCAGAAAAAAATCACACATATACCCACTGATCACTGTTAATATTCTGGCACATTTTCTTCTTTAAAAAATTGTGTGCATCCTATTTACAATAGCCAAGAAATGGAAGCAACCTAACTGTCCATCAGTAGATGAATGGATAAAGAAGATGTGGTACATATACACAATGGAGTATTATTCAGCCATAAGAAGAAAACAAATCCTACCATTTGCAATAACATAGATGGAGCTAGAGGGTATTACGCTCAGTGAAATAAGCCAGGTGGAGAAAGACATGTACCAAATGATTTCACTCATCTGTGGAGTATAAGAACAAAGTGAAAACTGAAAGAACAAAACAGCAGCACACTCACAGAACCCAAGAAGGGACTCACAGTTACCAAAGGGAAAGGGACTGGGAAGGATGGGTGGAAATGGAGGGATAAGGGGGAAGATGGGGCATTACGATTAGCACATATAATGTAGTGGAGGGGGGGCACAGGGCAGTATAGCACAGAGAAGACAAGTAGTGATTCCATAGCATCTTACTACGCTGATGGACAGTGACTGTAATGTGGTATGTGGTGGGGACTTGATAATGGGGGGAGTCTAGTAACCACAATGTTGCTCATGTAAGTGTATATTAATGATACCAAAAAAAATGGGCATTAAAAAATTGTGTTAATAAAATGTGAATCAATTCCATTGTTATTTCCATCACTGATATTATATACTAAGAAAGCCTTACTATTTTTATAAGATAAATTTTCATCTAATTTTATTCTGGAAAAAATGTGCATTTAAACACTTTACCTGAAATTTATTTTGGTAATCATGTAACAAGAGGACTTTTAAAAAGTAAATAGCTAATTAATTATACCAGTACAACCTAAGAGAGTTACCAACTGATACAGCCTACTTTTTCTTATTGCAAGACTTTCTAAACCCATTTCAATCTGGCTCTCACTCAATCAATTTACTCAAATAGCTTTAAGCCAAGATCATCAACTATCTCCACATTGCCAAATGCAATTAATACATCTCAGTCTTGAAATTCCAATGGCGAGAGCATAAAACACATTCCTTCTTCCCTTATGCCCTTTCATATTCTTGTCTACTGGTTTTCCTCTTGCCTCACTGGTAGTTCATGCTCCTCCAGACCTCACAGTGTTGGGATTCCTGAAAGCTCAGTCCTGGGATTGCTTACCTGGGCTCTCTGTGCAACCTCCAAAATGACCTTACCTGCTTCCACAGAGTTCATTAATACCAAGTTCATGATGATTTCCAAACTTTTTTTTCTTTTATTTTGGTATCATTAATGTACAATCACTTGAACAACATTATGGTTACTAAATCCCCTATTATCAAGTCCCCCCTACATACCCCATTACAGTCACTCTCCATCAACGTAGTAGGATGCTACAGAATGGATACTTGTCTTCTCTGTAAATACTGACTTTCCCGTGTCCCCCCCCGCCGCTACATTACGTGTGTTAATCTTGATGCCGCTTTTCCCCCTTATTCCCTCCCTTCCCACCCATCCTCCCAAGTTCCTTCCCCTTTGGTAACTGTTAGTCCATTCTTGGGATCTGTGAGTCTGCTGCTGTTTTTTCTTTGCTCTTATACTCCACAGATGAGTGAAATCATTTGATACAGGTCTTTCTCTGCCTGGCTTATTTCACTGAGCATGATACCCTCTAGCTCCATCCATGTTGTTGCAAATGGTAGGATTTGTTTTCTTCTTATAGCTGAATAATATTCCATTGTGCATATGTACCACCTCTTCTTTATCCATTCATCTACTGATGGACGCTTAGGTTGCTTCCATTTCTTGGCTATTGTAAATAGTGCTGCGATAAACATAGGGGTGCATATGTCTTTTTCAAACTGGACTGCTGCATTCTTAGGGTAAATTCCTAGGAGTGGGATTCCTGGGTCAAATGGTATTTCTATTTTGAGTTTATTGAGGAACCTCCATACTGCTTTCCACAATGGTTGAACTAGTTTACATTCCCACCAGCAGTGTAGGAGGGTTCCCCTTTCTCCACATCCTCGCCAACATTTGTTGTTGTTTGTCTTTTGGATATTGGCTAGCCTAACTGATGTGAGGTGATATCTCATTGTGGTTTAATTTGCATTTCTCTGATGATTAGTGATGTGGAGCATCTTTTCATGTGCCTGTTGGCCGTCTGAATTTCTTCACTGGAGAAGTGTCTGTTCAGCTCCTCTGCCCATTTTTTAATTGGCTTATTTGCTTTTTGTTTGTTGAGGTGCATGAGCTCTTTATATATTTTGGTTGCCAACCCCTTATTGGATATGTCATTTATGAATGTATTCTCCCATATTGTAGGATGTCTTTTTGTTCTACTGATGGTGTCCTTTGCTGTACAGAAGCTTTGTAGTTTGATATAGTCCCATTTGTTCATTTTTGCTTTTGTTTCCCTTGCCCAGGGAAATATGTTCATGAAGAAGTTGCTCATGTTTATGTCCAAGAGATTTTTGCCTATGATTTTTTCTAAGAGTTTTATGGTTTCATGACTTACATTCAGGTCTTTGATCCATTTTGAGTTTACTTTTGTGTATGGTGTTAGACAGTCATCCAGTTTCATTCTCTTACATGTAGCTGTCCAGTTTTACCAACACCAGCTGTTGAAGAGGCTGTCATTTCCCCATTGTATATCTATGGCTCCTTTATCGTATATTAATTGACCATATATGCTTGGGTTTATATCAGGGCTCTCTATTCTGTTCCACTGGTCTATAGGTCTGTTCTTGTGCCGTTACCAAATTGTCTTGATTACTGTGGCTTTGTAGTAGAGCTTGAAGTCAGGGAGCATAATTCCCCCTGCTTTATTCTTCCTTCTCAGGATAGCTTTGGCTATTCGGGGTCTTTTGTCATTCCATATGAATGTTAGAACTATTTGCTCTAGTTCATTGAAGAATGCTGTTGATATTTTGATAGGCATTGCATTGAATCTGTAGACGGCCACTTTGACAATATTCTACCCAAGAGCATGGGATGAATTTCCATTTGTTAGTGTACTCTTTAATTTCTCTTAGAGTGTCTTGTAGTTTTCAGGGTATAGGTCTTTCACTTCCTTCATTAGGTTTATTCCTAGGTATTTTATTCTTTTTGGTGCGATTGTGAATGGAATTGTTTTCCTGATTTCTCTGTCTGCTAGTTCACCATTAGTGTATAGGAATGCAACAGATTTCTGTGTATTAATTTTGTATCCCACAACGTTGCTGAATTCAGATATTAGATCTAGTAGTTCTGGAGTGGATTCTTTAGGGTTTTTACGTACAATATCATGTCATCTGCAAACAGGGACAGTTTGACTTCATCCTTGCCAATCCGGATGCCTTTTATTTATTTGTGTTGTCTGATTGCTGTGGGTAGGACCTCCAGAACTATGCTGAATAAAAGTGGGTTGAGTGGGCGTCCTTGTCTTGTTACCAATCTTAAAGGAAAAGCTTTCAGCTTCTCACTGTTAAGTATAATGTTGGCTGTGGGTTTGTCATATATGGCCTTTATTATGTTGAGGTACTTGCCCTCTATACCCATTTTGTTGAGAGTTTTAATCATGAATGGATGTTGAATGCTTTTTCAGCATCTATGGAGATGATCATGTGGTTTTTGTCCTTCTTTTTGCTGATGTAGTGGATGATGTTGATGGATTTTCGAATGTTGTGCCATTCTTGCATCCCTGGAATGAATCCCACTTGATCATGATGGATGATCTTCTTGATGTGTTTTTGAATTTGGTTTACTAATATTTTGTTGAGTATTTTTGCATCTATGTTCATCAGGGATATTGGTCTGAATTTTCTTTTTTTGTGGTGTCTTTGCCTGGTTTTTGTATTTGAGTGATGTTTGTCTCGTAGAATGAGTTTCGGAGTATTCCCTCCTCTTCTACTTTTTGGAAAACTTTAAGGAGGATGGATATTAGGTCTTCACTAAATGTTTGATAAAATTCAGCAGTGAAACCATCTGGTCCAGGCGTTTTGTTCTTGGGTAGTTTTTTGATTACCAATTCAATTTCTTTGCTGGTAATTGGTCTATTCAGATTTTCTGTTTCTTCCTGGGTCAGCCTTGGAAGGTTGTATTTTTCTAGAAAGTCATCCATTTCTTCTAGGTTATCCAGTTTGTTAGCATATAATTTTTCATAGTATTCACTCATAATTTTGTATTTCTGTGGTGTCCATAGTGATTTTTCCTTTCTCATTTCTGATTCTGTTTATGTGTGTAGACTCTTTTTTTCTTGATACATCTGGCTAAGGGTTTATCTATTTTATTTTCTCGAAGAACCAGCTCCTGCTTTCACTGATTCTTTCTACTGTTTTACTTATTTCTGCTTTAATCTTTATTATGTCCCTCCTTCTATTGACTTTGGGCCTCATTTGTTCTTCCTTTTCTAGCTTCATTAATTGTGAGTTTAGACTGTTCATTTTGGATTGTTCTTCTCTCCTGAGGTAGGCCTGTGTTGCAATATATTTCCCTCTTAGCACGGCCTTCGCTGCATCCCACAGATGTTGCGGTGTTGAATTATTGTTGCCATTTGTCTCCATATATTGCTTGATCTCTGTTTTTATTTGGTCATTGATCCATTGATTATTTAGGAGCATGTTATTAAGCCTCCATGTGTTTGTGGGCTTTTTCATTTTCTTTGTGTAATTTATTTCTAGTTTCATACTTTTGTGATCTGAGAAGCTGGTGGGTACAATTTCAATCTTTTGAATTTACCGAGGCTCTTTTTGTGGTCTAGTATATGATCTATTCTTGAAAATGTTCCATGTGCACTTGAGAAGAATGTGTATCCTTTGCTTTTGGATGGAGTGTTCTGTAGATGTCTGTTAGGTCCATCTGTTCTAATATGTTGTTCAGTGCCTCTGTCTCTTTATTTTCTGTGTGGTTGATCTGTCCTTCAGAGTGAGTGGTGTGTTGAAGTATCCTAAAATGAATGCACTGCATTCTATTCCCCCTTTAATTGTTAGTATTTGTTTCACATATGTAGTTGATCCTGTGTTGGGTGCATAGATATTTATAATAGTTATATCCTCTTGTTGGACTGACCCCTTTATCATTATGTAATGTCCTTCTTTGTCTCTTGTGACTTTCTTTGTTTTCAAGTCTATTTTGTCTGATACAAGTACTGCAACTCCTGCTTTTTTCTCCCTTTTAGTTGCATGAAATATCTTTTTACATCCCTTTACTTTCAGTCTGTGTATGTCTTTGGGTTTGAAGTGAGTCTCTTGTAGACAGCATATAGATGGGTCTTGTTTTTTTATGCATTCAGTAACTCTATGATAGTTTTTGATTGGTGAATTCAGACCATTTAGATTTAGGGTGATTATCGATAGGTATGTACTTATTGCCATTGCAGGCTTTAGATTCGTGGTTACCAAAGGTTCAAGGGTAATTCCCTTACTATCTAACAGTCTAATTTAACTCACTTCGTATGCTATTACAAACATAATAACCTAAAGCTTCTTTTGTTTTTTCCTCCTTTTTCTTCCTCCTCCATTCTTTGTATGTTATGAATCATATTCTGTACTCTTTGTCTAGCCCTTAGGAATACTTCTATTTTGCCTTAGGAATACTTTCATCTATAGGAGTCCCTCCAAAATGCACTGTAGAGGTGGTTTGTGGGAGGTAAATTCTCTCAGCTTTTGCTTCTCTGAAAATTGTTTAATCGCTCCTTCAAATTTAAATGATAACCTTGCCGGGTAGAGTATTCTTGGTTCAAGGCCCTTCTGCTTCATTGCATTAAATATATCATGCCACTCCCTTCCGGCCTGTAAGGTTTCTGTTGATAAATCTGATGATAGCCTGATGGGTTTTCCTTTGTATGTGATCATTTTTCTCTCTCTAGCTGCTTTTAAAAGTCTGTCTTTATCCTTGATCTTTGCCATTTTAATTATTGTATGTCTTGATGTTGTCTTCCTTGGGTCCCTTGTGTTGGGAGATCTGTGCACCTCCATGGCTTGAGAGACTATCTCCTTCCCCAGATTAAGGAAGTTTTCAGCAATTACCTCCTCAATGACACTTTCTATCCCTTTTTCTCTCTCTTTTTCTTCTGGTACCCCTATAATGCGAATATTGTTCCATTTGGATTGGTCACACCATTCTCTCAGTATTCTTTCATTCTTAGAGATTCTTTTTTCTCTCTGCCTCAGCTTCTTTGTATTCCTCTTCTCTAATTTCTATTTCATTTACCATCTCTTCTACTACATCTAATCTGCTGTTAAATCCCTCCATTGTATGTTTCATTTCAGGTATGTAATTTCTTAATGATTGAATCTCCAACTTAAATTCATTCCTGAGTTCTTGAATATTTTTCTGTACTTCCCTAAGCATGTTTATAATTTTTATTTTGAACTCTCTCTCAGGAAGATTGGTGAGTTCAGTTTCATTTGGCCCTTTTTCTGGGGTTTGTGAGATTGTGGTCTGAACCATGTTTTTTTGATGTTTCATATTTCTGTGTGCTGCCCCCTAGTGCCCAGAAGCTCCAGTCTCTGGAGCTGCTCAGCCCCTAGAGTGAGGCTGGGGGTCGTGGGGGAGCGGAGCTCGTGCCTGGGGGAGGAAAGATCTGTTTCCTGATTCCTGTCTGCGGTGCCTGTCTCCAGTGTCAGAGCCAGTGGGCTGAGCACACAGGTGTAGGCCTCTGTGCTCGGTGTCTTAGCTGTTATAGGCGGGGCCTCCCTTTGGCTGGCCTTACGCCAGCACAGTGACTGCTGGCTTGCAAACAGGTGCTGTCAGGCCAGGAGGAAGGCTCGGCTGGCTGTGTGTCACAGTGGGGGTCCTCAGGGCTGTCATGGGGATGGAGCACCTGAAGCTCCTTAAAGTTCTCAACCAGCTGGGCAAAGCGCACCCAGACAACCTTGTCCAGCTCTCCCTTCTCCCACACAGCAAGCTCCGTGCAAACTCTGCCCCTTCAGCAGCCCTCTTGCTGCTAGGAAGCCTCTCAGACCACCTGCCCTTCCTCTGACACAGAGTGGCCAGATGTGGATCCCGTCCTCCACAAACAGCCAGAATGTCTGTCTCTCAAGCGCTCCGCCTGTCCGAGCTCTCCAACATCCTGAGCACCACACAGTGTAGGCTTCCACTCACAAAGCAGATCTCCAGGGCTAGGCGCTCAGCAGTCCCAAGCTTCCACCACCACCCCCCACTCCTCCCGCTGTGAGCTGGGGTGGGGGAAGGGCTTGGGTCCCCCCAGATTAAGGCTTTTGTTCGTTAGCCTGTTTTGGAGGTCTGCTCTGTTCATGAGGTCTGTATGCAGTCTGGTGCAGCCTTCTTTCTTCTTGCTGTTTTAGGGTTAGTTGTATTAATTAACTATATTTTTGTACTATTTGTGGTTTTGGGAGGAGTTTTCTGCATCACCTCTCATGCCACCATCTTGAATCTCCTGTCTGATTTCCAAACTTTTATATCCACCTCAGATCTCATCCATCTAGTTCAGATAGGCATATCCAAACTCCCTACTTGATACTGCCACTGGTATATCACATAATTCCCAAACTTAAAGTATCTAACATGGAGCCTTTGATTTTCTTCCCTAAGAGTTTTTTCTACATCTTAGTTTTCTTCTCAGTAAATGGTCCCATCATCTAACAGTTATTTAAAACAAATCAAAGGCCCCCTTTATTCTGCTTTACTTCACAACCATTAGAAAGTTCCATCAGTTGTAAATTTGAAATACATCTCAAGCTCAAAACTTTCCTCTCTATTTCCACTGCTATGATCTTACTCCAGGCCACCATGACCACTTCCTGGACTAATACCATTAATTTTCTAACAAGGTGGTCCCTGCTTCCATTCGTGCTCCATCCAATAAATTCTCTAACTAGGTGTGCAAATAATTCTTTAAAACATAAGTCAGATTATACCATAGCTCACTTAAGTATTTTCATAGATTCTTACTGCACTTAGAATATAATCCAAATTCCTCACTAGGTCCTCCAAGGCCTCGACTGATCGGTCTTCTGTCTCTTTATTGCTTAAACCAATTCAGGTTCAGTTTTCTGTTACCTCCAACACAAGGTAACCTTACTGACATAGATAGGAAAGGACTGCAGAGTTTAAGCACAGGGTTTCTGTAGCGAGATCTGTACTTTTCAACAGGTCATCCTACTGACATTACTTCAGATGGATTTGAAGGGGATGAGTATGGAATTAAGAAGACTAGGTAGAAGGCTACTGCCACGGTCCAGGAAGATGAGGGGCTGAACTAGATCACCAAAGCTACAAAGAATGGATTTGAGACATGTTTAGGGAGCCTATTCAATAGGACTTAGATTAACTATAGAGACAGGAGAGGAGGACTCAATGATGACTCCTGGTTTGGGAATCCAAGGACATACTGATGCAACCAGCCAGGAGAAGCAGGGGAAAGACGCCACTGGCAGGCATGTGAAGATGATGCATTCCTGCTCACTGTCCATTTCAGGAGCTGCAGGAGCATAGAAACTTTAGACTGGGCTAAAGGAGAACAGTCCGGAGCCCTTCAGCCCACCAGAGGTTCCCTTAGAAGTCTCTGCTATGTCCTCTACTGACTTATCAAAATGCCTGAAAAGTTTTCGGAAAAGCTATTTCTAAAACAAGAAAGGCTGGGCCAAGTTGTGTATGTAATGTCACATCTTCTATATAAAACAATGTATGTGGGGTGGGTTGGATGGAGTTCTTCCTAGGGATCTTGGGTTTCCATTTTCTGATTCTAACTGAATAAAAACAGACTCAGATATGGTCTTCACAGAGAAATGAGCAATCAGTGGTAGGAGAAAATCTGAACTCAATCTTGCCTGCTACCTGGTAATGAATCTGCTGTACAGTGTGGTTCCACAGGACCTGTACAGGGGGTCTCTTCCGGCAGCTAAGTGGACAAGGCCAATTACAGTATCCCTCATTCCCTCCACCTTCCCTATCTGCTCCCATTTCAGTCAGTTGTACTATTATCTATTCTGCCTGACCAAGCTCAAAAGTAGTAACATTTAATCTGAAAACCAACAGTTAGCAGCTCATAAATGAATTCTCCAAGTAATTCTATTAGCAAAATTCCCCACTGCATGTTCCTTGTGGCTACCCGCTGTTGTTAAAGCACGTGGACCAGAATCAACTGCAGGCCCTGAACCTGGGTTAAACCAGCTTAGCCACGTCTAGCCCATAACCTGGAACCAGGCACTTGGCCTCTCCCTCTACTCCCATTCTCCTTTTGTAAAATGTGCAATGATACTTGCTTGCCCCACCTCCTTCTCCAGTGCCTACGGTGAGGAAGACCTGACATGCCCTTTGTGAAAGAAATTTGCAAACTGTTAGGAACTATATAAACGGAACTGTGTCAAAGCACCACTATGTAATACATGTGCCTTTTTTTTTCTTTTTTCAGAAACTAGCTCTTCACTTCCAAAAATTTTTTTTCAGCTGAAAAACAACATAAAGGACCCAATCTCAATTCATCTCTGCCCAGTGCACCCCCACTCACAAAATCACATTGCCCTACTTGGAGCAGCCCTCCTCACTCTAACCAGTTGTTTTCTTTTATACTATGTTGTCTTTAAGTCCATTATTGTGTTTTTTGTGATCTTTTATTACTTTATCATCTGTTTGCCCACTAGAATGCCAACCCCAATGAAAACAGAAATTCCATCTCATTCTTTCCTGTCCTCCTAGCCCCTGAGCACTGTATAGAAAGCAAAGAGTAAGTGCTCAATAAATACATGTTGAATACATGAGCATAATTTTAGTATGAAAACTATTAACTATCTCTATAAAACTAACTGACCTAAAATTATATTTGAATCTTCTGCAACATTACCAAGAACAAACAAAAAAAAAAACCTCACACATCTTTCATTAACTTATTTCCCCTAAATCTCTAAATTTACTTATATTCACTCAGATACCTGACCTTGACCCCTTTTAGGCCAGGGCTTCTTACTGAGAAGTTGTAACATTCAGAAGTATTTACATCAGCCCAGCACATCAACTTTAATTCCCACATGATAGTCAAGAACACATCAAATTGGCTGATATAATCTCTTTTGACATAAAATTTGCACCATAAATAGGGAAAAAATACACTGACAATTCCAATTACGTTCTTGTGCCTGGAAAACAACTTGTATTTCTTACTACATCTACTTTTGTTCCACAAGTTATATGAATTTTAACAAATATGGGTGGTGGGGAGGCTGACTTGCAGGAAACATCTGCTTAGAGAAAAAGCTTATGTGAACTTTCTATCCCTTCAATTTCTGATGGTTCACATGCCATAAAAGACACACAAACAATAGTCCTTTAGCATTGCATAATTCATTGTAACACAACATTGACTGCAGAGTTCAAGGACTATGTCTAACTTATCCTTGAGCCTCTGAGGTTTAGATCTCTGGGAAACGCCAGCCACAGATCGGGTGGCAGAGTCTGGGCTGGAGTGAAACAAGCCCAGGTTCAAATCCCAGGTCGGTCATGTTTTAGCCACAGGAGGCGGCCAGTTCTCTATGCTCCCTTCCTGTAAAATGTTGACAAATCAAGGTTCCTTCCCAGTCACTTGCTACCAGGATCCAGTAATTTGTTTACTCCAGGGTGATGCTAAATTCTCCTTTTTAATTGCTTCAAGTCTGTGGTGGAAGCTCTGCCCTGCTTATTAGCCCGGACCCAAGCTTCCACCAGGCTGGTTCTCTACTTTGTTTAGCAAATGATACTCAGGTCTTCCTCCTGGTGGCACCTCGCAGAGTGAGGGTTCAGCTGCCAGGCCCTCAATTTGTTACGCTAACCACAGGCCTGTGCCCATTTCTCGCCTCATGTTCTTGCATGGGCCCAGTGCTGCCCTGCTCTACTGGACAGAAGGTTCTGTTCTCTGCAGCAGCCTCTTCTCTTGCTCAAGGGGTTTATGGCATTCTTACCAACCTGATCCCCACTTTTTCCATCTTTCAAAATGCCTCAAATTTTCTGGAACACTAAGAGCAAACTTTATTTTCCTAGCACAGTTATGTTCTTTTTGTTCATTTAATAAAGAAAAACGTTTTGAGCACCTACTGTGGCTCAGATACTCATCTCAGTGATGAGGTAGAACAAGGGACAATTTTTAATAGATGTTTTCTTTTTGGTGGCATTTGTAAAATGAAGCAGCACTGAATGTGTGCTCACTCTGTCACCCTGAACATGGTAGCATTTAAACATGCTCAAGTTTCTACCAACTCAAGACAAAGCCCATTCTGGGGCCTGCTTCTTCTTGGCCTCTTTCTCCTTCCTCCATTTCTTTGAAGAGTCATTCATGTTTGCTGCCTCATCTCCTCGCTCTGTCCCTGTAGCCGATGCCACAGCCCTGGGGCTCCTCCCCTCCGACCTTCAATGAGACCTCTTTCAGCCTAAGGGACACTTCCCTCCCTCACCACCCTAATCTCCTGCAGCAACTTCCTTCACAAACACCTCTGCCCTTGGGACTCCAGTGTGACTGTATTCTCCCTTTACCCTCTCATTGTCCTTCCCAGGCTTCTTTACCACTTCATCCTTTTCTACCCAGGCCTTAAAAGTTGGGTTTCACCAAAGTTCAGCCACAGACCCTTGTCTCTTCCCACTCTACCCCTTGGCCTTGGCTTCAGTCACCATGACATACTGATTCTCAAACTCACAGCCCCAAATCATACCTCTCTTCTGAGAGTCACACACCCATCAATCGGCTTATTCAACGGTTCCCCTTGGATGTTCTACAAGCACTATCAACATGTACAGACTGGACTCATGACCTCCACCCAGTTCCTGTTTTCCAGCCTTGCCTTATCTTCCTGTCTTAGGAAAACAGTGCTGATATCCATCAAGTTCATAATCTAGCTCTGGGGATGAGGTTCTCAACACGGAGCTCTCTCTACACCCACACATGAAGACCTGTCAGTTTTACCTTCTGGTATTTCTCAGCTTGGTCCACTTCCTTGCACCTTCGCTGCCACCATCCTGCTTTAAACTACTTTCATCTCTGTCCAGTGGAAACAATTCTTGCCAAGGTCACCGGCAAGGCCTCTGTAGCAC
This sequence comes from Smutsia gigantea, assembly GCA_032199065.1. Taxonomy (NCBI): domain Eukaryota; kingdom Metazoa; phylum Chordata; class Mammalia; order Pholidota; family Manidae; genus Smutsia; species Smutsia gigantea. Next base: position 86,062 of record JAVSCE010000407.1, on the reverse strand, counting down.
TAGACAGAATGGGTCCTTGGCAGACCCACTGGTGAACATCCCTTTCTTGAAACTGATCTCCGACTACTCACTTGGCAGAGGTGGGATCAGGGCACGATGAGGTATGGGTGACTGCAGTAACCTAACTGGTGTCCCCAAATCTACTCTTGTCTCTCTCCGGATTATTTGCTACATGGTAGGCCAGTCAGCCGTTAGAACACACAGATGTGATTTTGTAGTCCCTTAAACAATGCTCCAAGGTGAAGATGGACATCCTCGACCTGCCTACAGGCCACCTTCCAACCTGGCATTTCAGTCTCGGCCCACACCTCTCCTCCTGCTCAGCACTGCAGACATACCTGCCCACCCCAGAGGCCTCATACTACGATACAGCCACCTTTCCCCTGGCCCCATCAATTGTTCTCATCTTCAGCTCAAACTTCAGGAAAGCCTTCTCTAGTCCACAAACCAGGTAAGGTCTCTTTACTACATACTCTTGCTATACACTGTACTCATTCTCACTAGCACTTAGCACAAATGTAGTTGAATACTACATTGAAATTATTTGTGTCATTTCTGCCCCCTGTTAAAATATAAGATCCATGGGAATATGGACCACATGTCCGGTCTTCACTACAATTGCTCCAATGTCCTATGTTTTGGATACAAGATATTTAACACATACTCAGTATACAAATAAATAAATCAATTATATGGTAAGACAGCACTGTCATATCCCAGGTATACCCAATGAAGCTTGATGATTTCTAGGATATTGTTTATGTGGAAAGGCAGTTCCTTTGGTGCCACATGGGGAATTTAATATAGAATATATTCCTTTCTCCCACTGAAAAATGGGTTTTCATCTTATTTACAGCTTCACTTATATACAGTCATTTGGCTTCCCTAGTGTGACTCCTGAATTCCACAAAATATCCTTTCAGCACATAGTGAGTAATTCTCTGTTCTCTTAGAACTGTTTTGTTCGAAAAAGTTCATGTTCTATAGAATGGTAATCCAAAGGATCATACCAAATCTTGATCCCTTAGATCGTATTTATTACTCTTGGTTAACATTTAATATTTTAATTTATATTTATTATGATAGTCTGCCTATGAAAATATTTATCTTTACAAGATCATTTTTAGCATGGTATCGAATTTTACACTTCCTTCAAGTTTGATTGTATTTTTAAAGTTCTCTAGATCTAGTCTGAACATTGCATTCCAAACATGTGCTTTCCAACATATTTAGAAAAACACTATAATGACCGAGAGAAATTAGAAATTTCTCAAATCCCACCTCTACATGCAACTTTTGATTTCTAAATTCCTATTTTCTCCTTAAAATTCAAGTGAAAAGAAAATCTAAACGCAATCTTAGTGGCCAAGTTAATCAATTTCTTATAAGAAATATTAATCCCTAGAGATAGAATCCAGGTTTCTTCCAATGGTATCATCCATATCCCACTGGAAATAGCCACCAGGGCGGTGATCTTGGTAGGGTCTCAAATCTGAAATATACATGCTTAATAAACTAGCCTATCAGGTCCATACGTAGCCATTCCCAATTTTCTTTCATTGAGATTTGTCAACTACCATAAGACTATAAATTTCTGGGGAGTAGGAACTCTCTATTACTCATACTTGAATGTCAAGTCTTCAAGCATCTAGCAAACCATCTAGAAGGTGGTCCATATCTGACTCAAGCACTGTGCATTTCTTCATCCTTCTTGCTCCACACACAAAATTACACCCAAATGACTTCTTTCCTTCTACAGAGTCGTCTTTGAATATATTGGAATAAAAAGGATACACCATTGACTCTATCATTTCTTAGTCATATGAACTTATACAAATTATTTACATTCTCTGAACCTTATTTCTCTCATTTGGAACATAGTGAAAATATAATCTACTTCATGGAATTTAAGAGAACAGCACAAGAAGTCCTTGGGCAACAAAAGAAGCTGTAATTTTCTAAATCTGAATCTAGTACCACTCACGCGACCCAAATACCAGAACCCTTGTCCCTACACTGCCTTAAAGCCTGGATAGAAATTCTTCTGTACCTTTCCCCAGGCTGGCAGATCAATCACCTTTATTTTAAAGAATGGGATTAATCTGTAGAAACAGTTAGAATAAACTTTGACCTAAGTAGTTTTCCAAGCACAAGACACATTTTAGTCAAAAGAAGGCTATGGCTATAAAGTAATGAGATGTTTTCTTGAATAAGTTTTGACTGTTTCCTAAGGCAACCTACAAAGAGTTTAAGAAATCACTTAGGTAATGATGGAACCACTGGACTAGATATACCACCTCCCTTAGTAAATTCTTTGAAAATTACAATTCATTTGGATGTTTTAAGTTATGCTATTGGCAGCTTAAAACATTATTCTCTATAGAGTCAAACTATGAGTAGATTTTAAAACAAGTAGGCAGGTATAAGGTTAAGAAGAATTTGCAAACCTTGTTCATTATAGTCTTGGTATGTTACATCATCTGCAAAAAAGAGAAAAAAACCAAAATAAGTGGTAAATGAGTCATTCTGTGTAACTGCTTAGCTAAATAACACAACTTAATCTCAAATATAGAATGCCATTCCTTTCAATAGTAATGTCTGCACAGCCCGTGATAAATGCCTCTGCCCAAAACAGCTAGAGGAAAAGGCCAGTAGATTATTTCCATAAAAATTCCTCAAACCGGTATAAAGCAAGATATGCAGGAGTGGCATTAGAAATTAATATCCTGTCTCACTGTGGAGCTGGTAGTAGATGAGGCAAAATATGACAGCCTTACATTCTTTTAATAATCTAATTTCATTACAAAGCAAAAAATCTTGTATGAGGTGTTAAAATTACTTCTTTGACTCCTAAAGTCAAAGAAAAATTGCCATGTTAACATATCATTGCAACAAAAAGTATTAAGTAATGTTTAAGATCTAAATAAAATGTCCACTTATACCTGCCACATGGTACATTCTTTCATCATCATCTACTACTGGTTCAATGGAATCTAAGAGGAAAAAAAAATACACACTTTTTCCAAACATGCAAAAATTAAACACATTACTAGAAAATAGCACTCTGCAACATTTACAAATCAATTCTAATCTTCACAACCATGTAAAATATTATCATTTAATAAAATGTCAGTGGAATAAAGATCTATAATTTGTTAAGTCTCAAAGATAGGAAGGAGCAGAACTAGGATTTACACGCAGTCTGATATTACATGTCAGACAGCCTCATTCATTCCCAAATATTCTTGCCAGTATCTCATCTACAAAGACCAAAACCCCAATGGTGGTTTAAAAAATACACCTCAATTTTCCCTCCTTTTTTCTATGTAATATTAAACTATATTCAGAAATGTCTATAAATATCTAGGCAATCAAAAATCATTATGAGCCTGCTGAGAGTACTCTGTGCTGAGTCACAGAAAATCACTGACCCCGGCTTGGCTACTGCCTCAAACAGAAACATGTGTCACAAACCTGGACTCTCCTGCTCATACACCATCTCTTCCACATCCTGATTATAGGCCTGTGAAGCTACAAGTTAGGAAATAATTAGGAAATTGCAAATATGTCTCAAATAAGAAGGATTCCACTTGATATTCAAAATAGGAAAAGCATAATTTCTAGCAATGACAGAAATGTAAAATAAAAGCATGATGCTCAAACTCACATTCACTCATGAAACAGACACTACCTGGGCTAAATGCCAAATACAAAAATAAATAAATGCCCATTATCAATGGATTTATAATCAAATCACAAAGAACTATATTCTCATTTAGCTTATGAGAATTCAACTGTATTCAGCCAAACAAGAATGAAACAGAGAGACAGACAGACAAGCCACTTCTATCCACTTAGCAAGCACCTGCCACAGAATAAACCTGAGCAAAGACACACCTATTTCCCAGGCCCTCACTTGGTCTCAATACCTGAGAACTCCCAGACTGCAATACAATTCTAGCATTCATATATACATAATACAGTGTTGGGATGACACAGGTCCTAACTGTCAGCTAGTATCACATGGGACTCAAGCAAAGAAAGAGGATCTATTTCAACAATGGAAGAAAAACTGGCCAATAATACAGGCTTACTGAAAGATGTGTCCACTTGCAGAGTGGCCTTATCTTCTGGGGATGCATGACATGTGACAATACAAAATGTTCACCTTTCACTGACTTTGTAATTTAAGGCTACAAAATATGCGATTCAACCCTATCTTTGACCTAGTTATCCCACTCTGGGAATTTATCTTTGGAATACATGTTGTAATATGTAGTATATACAAGTATATATTATATATAAAATAACATAATTACTAACTATATATTATATACGTTTAGTATATTAGAAAACATTATTAATAAAACTCACAGATAATATTTTATTATTAATAAAATAATCACAGGTAATGTTTTCTCACTCATAATGTTTTTACAGGAAAAGACTCATTCTAATGGAAAAAGGGTAGCATTAAATTAAAATCTCACCATTCTCTTCTACAGGGTAACTATCTTCAGTTTCTGAAAAAAAAAATAGCAATATATCAATATTACTATTTTCATAAAATGGTATGTATATATACTGCCTAGGTATATTCTGAATATATGCTTATCATTGATTTTTTGAAAGCAAATAACCGTTAGAACATGAAAACATCAAATGTCTGCTAAACACTTTATCTTTCACTAGAACTACACTTAGAAATGTCTCTCTCACACATTCTTTTATTTGATTTACGAACGCCATAACCTGATTTACGAACACCATAACCTGGGCTAAAGAGAGCATGATTTAGATGGAGTACAAGTTACAAAGGCTGGACCCAGGAAAGGGGCTGATTTCTAGTTTACTTCACATGCCACTATGGTGTTCTGTTTTCTAAAGCAAAAGTACATTCTACAGATGGGAACACACAGGGAGAACAGAGGGGACTTTCTAAGTCTGGGGAGCTGAAAGGTAACCATGTTGATGACGTAACCCACATGCCCCCGACAGAAACTGCTACCACCACAGGATCCTTGCCACTCACACGATCCTTGTTACACTGACAGCTGTATGAAGTGGACATATTTTTAATTTCTGAAAACTTTTAATAAGCAACTTTTAAGTTTAAACTGAACCTATGTCCCAATTAAAGATTAGGTCAGAAAATAAAGTTCCTTCATCATGAACTTTTTTATAAGTGTTTTTTCTTACTCCAATCTACAATTCCTAACCTCAAGAATATCAAATTCCTTATGTTCTGGATTATTTGAGCATCTTAACTGAAATCTGTTGTATAAGCAGCGTCTAAGATACCAAAATTCTGAGCTACTGTCAATCTTCCTGAGCTATCTTAGTGGAAGATAGGAAGGAGCAAGAGGTACCAGGAAATATGGACATCATTTTATCAGCATCCCTATTCAGAAATTAGAAACACTTTTCCCTATAGAAATCATGACATACATGCTAACCACAGGTCTAAAATGCTACAGCTAGTTTATAAATGCCTATTTTCAATGTACACTGTAGTTGAAAGCATATACCAAATGCATTTTGAGTTTACATTTTTCACAGATAATTATGCATTAATACAATTCTATAGGTTGTTATGGAAACCAAACCATCAAGTCTAACATTATTTCTAGGAAGAGTGCATTTCCTGCTCTCATCAACAGGTATGAATATAAGCTTTTGTAAATACATTCATTCATAAATTAGGAGCTGCCTGCTTCCAAAGTAATTTCCAATATATTAAATATTGTGAGAAGTAGATAACCTTTATTTTTCATTACTTTAATGCTTTAAAAAAAGTCCTTGCAACCATTAACCAGCTACCTCTCCACTCAGTTTTTACCTGGACAAGTCCTCTAGTGCTCTGCCTGATTCCCACTGGCTATGAGCAAAGATGTTCATAGCCTTAACCTGGTTCATACATAGCGAAGTAGGATTGTGAGGTGAGGCACACGAAAAACAAACTGCGTAGCCACACTTTGGCTCCACCCTGGCTGCACTTTAACATTATCTAGGGAGCTTTTGCAAATATCCATTATGGGGGTCCCTTACCCCAAACATTCTGATTTGCATGTCTAGAGGTGGGTCACAGGTACTCTTTTAAAAGCTTTGTAAGTGATCATAATTGCATCCATGATTGAAAACTGTTTGTAGAGATATCAGTCCACCTTAGTGGATCTTGTTCATTAAGAAGTTCTCTCTCTGAATCCATGACCCTATGGCTCTAGATCTTCCCACCCTTCCTAGTGCTGTGGATTTATCTACTGCCTGTTTCAGTTCTGTACTCCTCTCTAAATGCAATTTAGGCTTAGCTAACCCTTGAACCCTGGCTTTGTGGCTTGTGGTATCATTTTATTGCATGGGTCCTAAAGCAACTCAACCACAGACTCTGATGATTATGATATGGTGGGACACAATGTGCCACACGGCTCACTGTGTGTTGGTGCCATCAACTTTCCCCTAGCATAAGCTGGTTTTACTACTCTTTAGAAATGAAACATCCATCGTAAATAAATGATATGTCATGAGCATTCACTTTAAGTATAAAACTATACCATTTTATAGTTATATATTTTAAACAAAATGACATTAAGTCAATCAGAGTACAAACCTTGCAGCTCAAAAATCATTTAAGAACTCCTTAAGGTCTTAAAGGACCACTTGAAGAAAAGAGCAAAGAATAAATACCATAACAAAACACATGTACTTATTTAACGGGCTTCAAATAATCATGGTAGCCTTACATTAAAGCAGAGCACAAAATATATGAATAAAAAGTTTCACCATCACAGAAATTACTTCCTTATGTCAACAGTAAATAACTACAACTCTATCTTGACTATTCCACATGATCCAAGGTAAACTACTCAAATGATATTTAAGAAACCAGCATTTGATTTAAAATACTGATACAAAGCAGATGCCAGCAAACTATGGTCTGCAGCCCAGATAAAGTCTGTTAGAAGAGTCTGTGATGGATCATCGAGTGAAATATTTCATCAGTTGTGTGAACTCCCTTTAATACATGGTACTCCAGGAAGAAGAGCGCAATAAAAGTAATGTGCTTAATTATTTTACTTACTTTTCACAAAAGTTAAAAACTGGTTTTAAAGGTGTTCAAGATGATCACAATTACAAACTGCCTAGGACATTTTATCCTGAGGCTGAAATATGTGTGGTACCTTCATGAAATGCTCCAGTCCCCTGGGGCTCGGATCTGGCATCCGCCTCATGTCCCGCAGAGAGCTCACCACCTTCCGGGTGCAGGTCCTTCGTGGGCCCATCCTCTTCTCGGTGCAGGTCTTCTGCTTGAACAACCATGATGAGCACAGTGACCCGGGTCCAGGACAAGGGCCCCGAGGCGGCCACCGACGGGACATCGGCCCTTCTGAAGGGCGGCCACACACCCTCTCCTGCTGCTGGGCGCTCCCTGTCCCTCTCTGGGCTGCTGCACACGCTGCTGCCCACCCGGGAGCTCCAGCCCACCTGAGGGCACAAGCTCTCACCAGAACAAGAACTCACCAAGGACAGGGACCTCAGGTTTTTGTTCATCATGTGCGCCCAGCACCAAGCCCATGCCTAGCCATAGGAAGTGCTCAATACATATTTAATAAATAAATAAATGAATTCATAATTATTCATATATTTGCCTCTTCAATTACTAGTATGTCAGAGAAAGGGTCCCCATGTGACCTTTTACTGAAAACTGACAAAATTTGAAGGGATAATCTTAACACTATACAAACATTCTACTGCAAACACCAGCCAGCCACCAGTCTAATCCACCTGTTAGGTCACCTGCATCAGGTCACCTGTGTTATACTTTGCTCTAAGGCTGCTATGTGTAGCCTTTGTAACGCAAAGGTGCCTGTTTTCTCTTCTGAGACTAACTTTCGTCACAGACTGAACTGTTCTGCCTCCTTTGTGTAGATGTTGGACGTGTTACATTTTCCATTGCAGTACAGTTTAGATTGTCACAGTGGTGGAAACAGTTTCCCCAAGAGTAACATGGCTCCAAGCATAACATGTCCTGTAGAGAACAGTCTAACCAAAGAAATCAGGGGAACTAGACTCCGCTGGCTTCTGCAGCACAGCAGTTAGGAGGGTGTAGTCTGAAATGTATGGCTCCAGATTCAGGTTCTTCCACACCAGCTGTGTGACTCTGGGCAAGTTACCTAACTACACTGTGCATAAGATGTCTCTACCAATAAAAGGAAATAGTAACAGTTCCTACTCGTAGCACTGCTGTGAGGATTAAAGTACTTACAAAAATGCCTGGCCATACTAAGTCTTTGGTGTTACTGTTGTTGTTGTGTATTATTTTTATCAACATCTTCACAGTGGTAAGAACATTACTATGGCTACTGCTACTGAGCTCCCACGCCAAATGCAAGCGTTACATTACTCAGTTCCCTCACTTATTCACTTACTGTAGCGGGGCATCCTGGTGCTCTCAGATGTTACCGAGTTATTTGGCCCATTTACATCACTACTTATTTGTTCTCTGTCTTCTCATCACAGTCTTCTCATCACAGTCTGTTTCTTTGTTTCTCCTCAATTCAGATTTTCTGCTTCTCAGCAAACCAATACTAGTTCTAATTCCTGTCACTAACTTTATGACTCTTTTTCTTCTTACCATAATCCTCTTCCTGTACTCCAGTGCAATTCTGTTTCTTACAGAAACAGGACTAGCTCTCTCAGCCATCACTATTGAATGGAAAGTCCCTGTTTCCAGTAGGGAAACCAGCCAAACGTTGTGTACTATCTGTGAGTCTCCACTCCTCAGCCAGTGGCAGCCTGGTATGGAACAAGCAGTTTTCCTGAGAGCTTAGCAGACTGGAGGCACTGCCAAGTCCTCGACAGCCATTAAACCAGTCCTACAAGGTAGGTGCTATTATCCCACTTTGAAGGATGAGCAGCTTGAGAACCTTTGCTAAAGCCACCTAACTAATAACTGGCCGCTGCAAGACCGGACCCCCACAGTGGAATACAGAATGAAGAGGACAGAGAGGCTGCTTTAGAGGCAATGGTCAGGGAGGCCACGTTTGGTCTAACGGGACATGAAGACTGGTACACACACGCACACACACACTAGTCCACGGTCTAAACGTGAAGTCCCCAGGGCAGGATAGGCTTGGCAACGACAAGGGAAAGAGAGGCCAACTGGACTACAGAAAAGTGACTGAGGGAAGGAGACTGGGCTCAGATAAGGCACGATGGGTGAGGCCACATCAATCACAGACCCTAACTGGACGCTACTGCAGGGGTCCTGCCAAGAGGGGAAGGTAACACTGGCACGCTGCACAGTCACGATACACACTGGAGGAAATGCCAACAAGACCTGCTGATGGACTACATATGAAGACAGGAAGAGAAATCAAGGAAAACTCCCAGGTTTCTGACTTAAGCAACTATAGGACAGAGAGACATTAACCAAAATATAAAAGACTGAAATAAGAGAAAAAAAAACTGTCAGGGAAAGCTGTGAGATGAAGAAAAGTCAAGAAGAATTCTGTTTTAGGTATACTTTAGTCTGAGATACCCACAAAACATGCAAATAGAGTTAGCTATGCAGCTGGATAAACCAGGAGCTTATGAGATCAGGGCTGCAGACATACATTCAGAAGCAATACAAATAATACTTAAAGCCATGGCCTACATGATTTTCTAAGAAGAAACCCTTGATAATGAAGAGAACAGGTGTAAAATGAAGGTTTATGGTGAGAAACAGGAGCTAGACTTGATTCCTCCCTCTTCTTTCGGACTTCCTACCGCACCAACCAATATGTCTGTGTCTTCCCACCATCCTGCCTCCCCACCTTTGGCTACATTTAGTTTGGCGACCACCTTGACTCACTTGGGGATCCTATCTCCCATCTGACCTGCCTGCAGCACACGCCCTTCAACTCTGCTTCCAGACTGCAGACGAGCTGCACAACCCTCCTTACACCCTCCAAAGGCCTCAAATACTCAGAAGAACCAAGGGAAAATATCTTTCTGTCATCCCTCTCCACCTACATACTCCCAATGCCAGGCGCCCTGAACTACCTTCCAATCCTCTTTGCCTCTGGACTGCCACACATTCCATGCCCTTTGCTTAAAACACTCCACGAGCCACATCTGCCTGGCAGAACTCTGCCCTTCAGCTACTAAATCAAAATGTCATTTCCTCCAGGAGCCTCTGCCAGCGCCAAGGTGTGATCGAGCCCCAAGAGCACTGGTGTTTCACATAACAACACTCCTATGGAAATGATTCATGTAGACTGCATCGTGTCCAGTTAGATTAAAGTTAAAAAGAAAAACAAAAAGAAGACGAAGGGAAAGTCTGCACTTGTTCATACAGGCACACAGATACACATGCAGGCGAAGGAGCCTTCCCATCTGGGAAGAACAGGTCGTTAAAGGACCAAGCCCCTAGATCCCTGGCAGCCAATGGCAAAGACCTACGACTCAGCCAAAGCTGGTCCCCGAAGCCAAGCACAGATGGCGCTAGACAGGATGCTTTACCCTTAATCCCAAAACCATGAAGACTGAAAAAGACAGCTTAGTGGGCCTGCTAAAGCCCAGTTTAAGTGATAGGGAATTGTTTGCTCTTAAGAGACATATTTCTTCCTTCAGCACTACTTTCAGCTCACACCAAACCATTAGGAGTACCAGGATACCATCTGTTCTGCCTCCTTCAAAAACCCTCTGTGAGTTACGTACTGGGGTTATACTCTGCTCTTGTCAGGGGATATGTCAGGAAATAGTCTTATAAAATCTTACTTAAAACATTGGTTTCTAAAGTATCATTTAATATTCTCTGTACAGAATTTCATGTAAGAACATTTTTATTCATAAGAGCTGGGAAAATGCTTTATATTCTGTAAGTAGACAGCATGTTTATTTCCTTTCTGGTAATATGACCCAAATAAGTAAAAGTTTCTCCTTTTTCGCCCTGGTGACCACCGAAGCAAGCCATAAGTTTGTGGGCGACCAGAGAGCCCCCTGCTGCTCGCTTGGCTGTGCTGTTTTCCTCCTGCCTGTCCCTGCCACCTGTTCTTGGTGTGTCACTGGTCTTGATTTCTTTGTTTTCATTTATTCCTACTATTCCTTTATTAGATGTATATAATAAATTCCTTAAATGGTAAACTGATGTAAAATAAAATTAGTCTAGAGCTTACAGCTACTGCAAGGAACACCTCTAATGACTTTAAAAAAAGCCCCTCGATTATTTAAATTATAAAATAATGTATAAGTATTTTTTGTTTGTAATTAACCATTATTTTAGTAATGCAGAAAAAAATGGATTTTAATTCATACCATATTCTGTGTATACTGTGTCATGGAGAAGGGAATGAATTTGTTCTTGTACATCATCTTCAATATTCTGAGGTCCTAAAATAATTACAAAACATAACTAAGTAGACAAAATCAAGACATTGATAAGGAACATGAAATACAGCATCCCTGTATAACTTTCAATTAAATATATTTGATTAATCAACTATGCTGTCTTTTCACAACAGTTTACCGCTTTTTTCTGTGTTGGCAAATTTGGTATATATTTGCCAGCAGATATATATTTAAAAGCAGATTTTGACAGCAGACATAAATGTTTAAAAGACTTCTCCACAAGACTTTTTACAAAGAAACTAATTTGGGTTCAGATTTCTTTTACAAAAACAACAAACCTCACCCCGAGCAAAATTACTGCAGTTTCTAATTAACAAAATTCATACTAACGATAGAATAAAGAAAATGGAAAGGACAAAGATTTCAGAAAGGGAACTACAGGGAAATAAAGGTAAAATATGGAAGACAAGGTCAAGATACACTAGAGTGTATGGTCAACCCACTGTCTTCCCTGTTAGGAGAAAAGACCCCCTGGCTGGTGTGAGGGAGGAATGATCAGGGTTGGCCGATCACTCCTAGAAGTTGTCAGAAGTGTGAGTAGAAGACCTTACATTATAACTGACAATCCTTTCCGCTTGGGAGAACCTACCTGACAGATTCACAGTCAAATAGATGTAAATTACCAAAGTGAACATCACCGATGACATCCCACCAGCACTATGGTGTTCATCGGATTATCAGGTTTATTGCACCACGGCGCAACAAACAAGAAGCTATGATTACACTGACACTATTATATGCTTTCTAACAAACCTCATTTATGTTCAGTAAATAGAAGTAGCACTAGACTTAGAATCCTGAATGCTGTCACATTCATTATTCAGAAATAATGCCAATGACATCAGTTATACTGACAAGCTAATCTTCAATGACAAAAACAGAGTAAGTTAACTTGAGTTCAAGGAGGAAAAATGTTGAAGAATCTATTATGCTAATCATACTACAAAACCATTTCTAAAGCCAGAAAGTACCCTCTATTTATTCAGATGTTTATATTCCACGAACCATTTTGAAGTATATTCTCATATAATTATAGAGAAGCCTGCCAATCTCAATTCTTCTCTCATCACCTCTCACAATGCCCAGGATAGCATCTACACTAGGTTCCCAGTTTTACAGCTGCAGACAACTCCATCCACTGAGTATAATGTAAGCAGCTATAAGTGGAGGGTGGTGCTCTGATCCTTTGTTTTACTCTGTAATGGCTTATTTTGTCTGAACAAATAAAACCCTAAGCTCCTGGGAACAGAAGGCTGCCACTATCCAGCCCTCACATACTTCTCCAGAATCATCTGCTACCAGCACTGGCTTTGAACTTGGTATGTGCACCATGCTGTTATCTTTCCATGAGTCTGTGTTGCTCCCCCTGGCCCCCAGGGAGGGTTGGTAGAAGCAGAAGCCAGACTAATGAGAGTTACAGAATGAGTGGAAAACAGGGCAAAAAAGCAAAAGTCTGTATAGTACAACAAGGAGAGGGGCTGGAGGGAAGACAGAAAGAACCACAGTGATCAAGAGGGGTTCTATTTTACTGGATTTTAATAAGAGGCATGTACCTATGTTTATAGAATAGGTGGGTAAGTCAGAAAAGAGAAACTAAAGACCTAGATAAGAGGAAGATTGAGAAGGCAACTAACTAAACCAAATACTGCCTAGAAGCTGAAAAGGATATGAGTTTCAGAAAGACAAATTATCAGTAATATGTAAAAAGTAATGTTAACAAAAATTTTTAAAGGGTAAAGTGGAAGCAAATAGCACATTTCAGAGTAGTACTAGCTTTGAAAAAGATGATTTTCTTATTATAAACTCACTTAGTAAAGGAAATTTTAGTAAAACTTATAAAGTCTGTGGTGCTAAATCCAAACACATTTAAATTACAAGAAAAATAATAATCTTGTTTTGGTGCCACGGTATGATTATAGTGGTTCTCCAGGAAGGGGAGGGAGACAGTAAATTCTCTGGGGAATATGATTTGAACAAATTTAAAAAGTCAGAGCAACATACTGATTAAAAAGAAGGAAGGAAAATCAAATATATTCATCAGTACATTGATGAAGTCAGCCAAAAAGTATCATTAGGACCCGGTACTTAAGCTGTTGCCAGTGAATGGAATGTGTCATGTCATACCTAACAATTCCCGTAGGTGGCAGAATGAAACCAAATTTTTGAGAACAAATGAGTAAATGAAAAATGTGTAGAAATTAAATAGTACTTTGTAATATCACAGCATAAAAAATAGTAATGATTCAAATTTCATTTACCAATTTATTAAAGATTTCAGCAGTTTTCATCCTCTGGATCACAGGCCCTTGGGTGACTGAGATACTTGAAGTGATCTATGAATTCATGTGGATATTAAAATGGCTTCACAGATAATCACACGGGGGTCTGGGAAGTCTTTTGATGTACAAAGGAGACTCCCATATTGCAAAGATTGGGAACCCAGTACACCTACGCTCTTAAATAGTGTGACAAACGATGACAAAACTAGTGTACAAAAAGAGTCTAATTTTATTTTCAATGTATCATGGTACTAAGTAGTCCAGGAACTGGAATCAAGAAACACAGTATTAAGTTCATGACATTCCTAACTGTGTGATCTCAGGAAAGGCGCAACCGTCTGTGCCTCTGATAAATTTTAATCAAAATATTAAAATTATCCTGTGTATACTTTTACTAGATAAAATAAAATCAATTTCTGAAATGAGAAGAAAAAAGTATTTAATTATTCTGTAAGCACCATGGAACCAACTATGGGTAAAACACGATTCTGGCAACTGCAAACTGGGATACCTGGTAGGCTGAGGCACATTCAGTCAGAATTAAGGAAAGCTTACCTGTCTCCTCAGGAACCCGGTCCTCCAGCCAGGGGTATGGCTCATCCTCTTCTGGTGGCACTGTTGGCTCTGAAGCAGATCTTTCTTTAAGGCCTGCATTTTTATTCACAAGGTTAACTTAAGTTTTTTTCTTTTCTTTTTGACATATTAAACCAGGAAAAATAATATTTCAAACACTTCATCAATAGGGCAAGTACTCCAGTTTCCAAGACTTTATACTACATGAAAAGGTTGATATGCTTAAAAACTGAATTAGGAAAATAGTTTGCTCTTTAACTTCACATGGGCCTTTAACATCTCTTTACCTAAGTTAACCTTTCATTTAAAAAATTATAAAACAAAAACCATTGTTTAAATGTCCTTGAATCTCAAATAAAAAGTCATGTCTGAACTTGCAAAAGAAGTTCAGTATGAGTTCAAGCTGCTCTTGTGTTCGGAGGTGACTAATTAATTCCCAAGTCTTGGACTGAATTCAGCAATAAGGCAATTAAGATACATCTGAACCTTCTACTGCTACTTGTGCACACACCGTATTTTGGTTTATATATGACCATTAATTCCTCTTGAAAACTATAGTTAAAAATGAGAGGAAATCACACATAACTATTCACAATCTTCTAAAGGTAACACAAGCAATCATATTATTCTGTGAGAGCTACAAGAGAACAGGGTTTTTTTCTATGTCTAAGGAAAATAAAACATCAGGGTAAATTAACACGAAAGCTATTTTAAAGTCAACACCAGTCTAAAATCTGTTATACTAGTTCTTTGACATTTTATACGTAGAACATTAAAATACATCCTCAACTATATTCAATTATTTAGAAAGCTAACCTAGATTCAAGTGTTTGTCAATTCCACTTGCCAAATCCTGGGCTTCCCAATCCCCCACTGAGAATCCTGTACCAACAATTGCAATTGAAGGAAGTGTGGGTGCATTTCAATAGCCTGGAGAAAAAAGGTCAAGAAAGAATCCAGAGGTGCTGTTTCTACTCTAAGTACACAACTCACAAAATACATAACTACTGTAGTCTGTAAGATACTCACTTCAATGTACTTTACTCCTTTTTGATCCTTTATATTTTTCCTTATCATTCCCTTTTCTGTATCTCATTTTTCTCTCATTGACAAAACCATTCTCCCACTTTTCTCTCTCAAATCCTCAAGACACTGAGACAGAGATACACAGGAGCCCACCTCATCATTTGTATTTCCTCTAGTTATTTTTGACACTGTTATATAAAAAAACCAACTTACTAATACGTACACTAGTGTTTAACTAACTATAAAGTGACGTCCAACTACAATACAGATTCCAGTGTTCATACACAAATACCCAGATTCAAACTGTAGTTGCATTTCAGAGGGGGAGAGTAGAGATCATTAAACACTACTAAAACACATCATATTTCAAATTCCAAATTCTGGGATGAAAACTCCCATGCTCTTTTCTTTTTAAAGAATCCATTCTTACATCTCTCAACTACTAATGGGACAGGTATGAAACTAACTATCCATTGCCAAGTTCTACTGAATGAAAAGAGGAAACCTTTAGAATCTTCAGAATCATGCAATATCTCTGCATTCTCAGCATTTCAGAAAAGAACTGGCACAAAGCAGGTGCTCAATAAACACTTGCTGGATTGCGGGGAAGATGGCGGCATGAGCAGGGCGGTGGAAATCTCCTCCCAAAACCATATATATTTGTGAAAATACAACAAATACAACTATTCCTAAAAGAGAGACCGGAAGATACAAAACAAAAGCCAGGCTACAGCTACATCTGTGAGAACTCAGCGCCCCACGAAGTGGGTAAGATAAAAAGACGTGACCCGGCGGGACCCGAGCACTCCTCCGACCCCAGTGCACCGGCGGGAGGAAAAGACTCAGAGGGGGAGGGAGTGGAAGCGCAGGACTGCTAAATAACCAGCCCTGGTGGTCTGCATCGGGAGCACAGACACACATTGCATGGTGTACTGGATATTAGAGAAACAGAAGGGCAGGATCCTAGATGGAAACTGCGAGCAGGTCCCCACAACTGGCTCCCCTGGGACAAAAGAAAACAAGGGCCCAATAGCGGAACAAAATCGTCCCAGTGCACTCAGCCCAGCAAGGTGGGAATCTTGAGGAACTTTGGGCCCCCTAACCGGCTGCCGGGTCCTCTCACGGGGAAAAGGAGCCTGCCCGTCGTTCCCCCTGGCCAGCGCCGCAAAGGGTCCGGCAGATCCGCCACAGCTGCGGAACAGCGGGAGAGCGGTGCCGCCCACAGCAACCACACAGAATCTCCTCCCGGCGAGCGAGCAGCTAAACGGGAAGGGCCACAGAATCTGGAGCAAGGTCTGGAAGGCCCCAAGGGGACCAGAACGCACCCAGCTTGACTACAAACCCCCGCAGTGCTATAGGCTAGGCTGAGGGCGACCCCGCACACAGGCAGCTCAGGGGATTATCCCAGAGACTGCCTCCCGGTGTGTGGGTACCCAGCTCAGGCTCCAGAGAAGGGCAAGGAGAACAGCAAACAGGAAGCGACTTTGTTCTGCCAGCTGACACATGTGGCACCTGCCAGCGACTACCTCTATCTCCATGAAAAGACGGAGGAATATGGTTCAGACAAGGATCACCCAGACAACCCCAGAGAGAGGGCCTGATGGGATAGACTTAAGCAATCTTCCTGAAAAAGAATTCAAAATAAAAGTCATAACCATGCTGATGGATCTACAGAGAAATATGCAAGAGCTAAGAGAGGAAGTGAGGAGAGACAATGCAGAAATGAGGCAAGCGATGGATGTGCTGAAGACCAGACTGGACAAAGTGCAAGACACTGTTAATGGAATAGAAATCAGAGAACATGAGTACAGAGAAGCTGAGGCAGAGAGAGATAAAAGGATCTCTAGGAATGAAAGAATATTAAGAGAACTGTGTGACCAATCCAAACGGAACAATATTCACATTATAGGAGTACCAGAAGAAGAAGAGAGAGAAAAAGGGATAGAAAGTGTCTTTGAAAAGAAATAGTTTCTCAGACCATGGAAGCCCACAGATCTCCCAACACAAAGGACCCAAGGAGGACAACACCAAGACACATAATAATTAAAATGGCAAAGATCAAAGACAAGGACAGAATATTAAAGGCAGCCAGAGAGAGAAAAAAAGATCACCTACAAAGGAAAACCCATCAGACTATCATCAGACTTCTCAACAGAAACCTTACAGGCCAGAAGAGAATGGCATGATATATTTAATGTAATGAAACAGAAGGGCCTTGAACCAAGAAAACTGTATCCAGCATGATCATCATTTAAATTTAAGGGAGGGATTAAACAATTCTCAGACAAGCGAAAGTTGAGGGAATTTGCCTCTTCACAAATCCCATTTTGTAGCAGGTTTTCAAACTGTGCTCCATAGGCTCACTACGCAGTATTTTCCCACCAAGCAATAAAGATTTAAACTTCCTGAAAATCCCACTCTTCCTGGATTTTGAGAAAAGTTTCATTGAAAAAAAAAATCTCAATACTAGAATTGTTTGGAAACTACTACTAATACTACCCAATATTCGGATATACAATGCCCCTCACAGTCAGCTTTTTCTACATCAACTGCGAGTTGTCTCTAAAACTGAAATTGTAAAACATGAAAAACAATGGGAAAATGGCCAAAGCACGTAACAAGAGAAAATACTGAGTAGTTTTGTCCAAAGTGGCAACTGAATTGTAATTTATTGATACCTGGTCACATCTATCTTCCAGAGGTGAAAACAGCACCAAAATAAACAATATTGCAAATTTCAGACGCTGAGGATCATATTAAAATAGCTCCTTCCCTAAACCCCTATAAACATTCTAAATTTTAACAAAAACACACTCCAGACTAATTCTTATTGCTTTGATAATCCACATGGAAGATTTGGCCCCACAAGCTTTTATTCTGGTGTTTCAAAAACTTTTTGCTACCCAAATCCACTTTAGTCCATGAATAAGTGTTCCTCAGAAAACAGTGGTAAATCCATGTCTCATATAAGATTTTAGGGAAAAATAAATACACATCAGGCCAACTCACAAAGGACAGGCTTTCAAATTGGATTTATTATGAGATACAAATGGCCAGGATGTAGCACTGAAATAAATTATGAATTGCTACTTATGTTACCAGTTTTGATGTTTCTGGGATACATTAGAACTAAACACCAACTCCCACTGATTTGAAGGAGGGAAATTTATCATCTAACTTCACAACCAGCATAGAGGCAACTGGCATGATCTCAGCACGGGCTTCGTCCTCAGGCAGCACTCAGGGCTCCTCCAGCTGCAAGCTCCTCTTCCGGAAAGACAATGTCCAGAGTAACAGTCCAGCTCTCGCTCTGCTTCTTTATTAAGCTTGAGGAAATTTTTCCTAGACGCTCTTGGCAGTTCTTTCAGTTGTTACAGTCAAAACCAGAACCTACTTCCACTCCTAAACTGTCAGGAACAAGATAAGCATAACTGTGTGAGAATAATTATCTAGGGTTGAATCAATGTTGGAAGTGTACCACAACACACCCTAATGATTTGGAAAATCAATCAATTCTCTAAAACATACACCTCATTTTTGGTTCTTATGAAAAAAGAAATGGTTGCATTTAACAATTTTTTCCCCAATTTTGATTAAAAATGGGAGATGTTATAAAAAGTAAATAAAATAAGCACTTGAAGTCAACCATTCATAGCAAATTTGATTAACTGACACAATTACCCTAGCCCAGTATTAGCTTACTTCATTTACTACAACTACGTCTGGCCATAATAGGAAAGAAATCAATGTATTTTCTTCCTGTAAATGTGTAGCAGGCTAATACTTACCAAATGGCATATTGCATTCATTCATTCAACAAATATTTAGCACCTACCAACACAAGGCACTGTTCTATAGAAAACCAACACACAAAACACCTACCTCCCATGGGGAGGGAACAATGAAAAAAATAAGAAACATGACATAGAGTAGGGGAAGACGGTATGGGGAAGATGTGGGGCAGAGAATGCCAGGCCATTTAGAGAAAGAGAATAGAGCCATCTATAAATGAATGAAGGACTCACTGGTAAGATTTGAACAGATTCCTAAAGGAAATTAGTGATGTGGTCATGTGAGTCACACTGGGGAAAAGTTCTCCAGGTAAAGCTTTGCATCAGTAAGTACAAAATTCCTCAGCAGGGAGGGTGCTGAGAGCAAGGAAGTGCTCGGTGGCCAATGTGGCTGGCAGGTGAGAATCAGAAGGGCCTGGGAGAGCAGATCGTGGAAGTGAAAATGAAGGTTTCACTAAGTATTAAAAAGAAACTTTCTCAACAAAATCTGGGAAAGTACGAATTACAAGCAGTATCATGCACCATTGGATTTCACACACTTAGTCCATACAAGCTATTTTTAAAAATTAGATTATCGATTGTTGGTTTACAAATTCAGTGGTGTGCAGACTAATGCAAATCTTGACCTTACCTCTCCAGGTGACCCCAGCCACTGTTACTCATGAAGAAAAGCACTCAGAACTGCTCCTGCTTCGAGGACAAGCAGTCTGAGCACAGAGGTCAATGCACCCCAGAATAACTAACAGGTATGTGAAACTTGAGAAATAGTCTGGGAAATCAGTTAACCAAAAAGGTACACATACTAATGGACCATGGTAATCCTCATTGTTGTTCCAGACTTGTATTATCAGTGAATACAGATCTTAGTAGGTATCCCAACAGCAGCCCTAAAATTTATTAAAATTCTGAGACTTTCAGAGACTACGAGAGCTGCCCTGTGATATATACAGTAAGAGCCACTCTAGGTTCAAGGCATCTTCACACGACTCAGGGTGGACAGATTTCAGAAGGATAACATAAATCTCCAATGAACTAAGCCATGTGAAAGTTCCCAAGAGTCTGGGTTTCAGGACCAATGAGGGCACCCACAGACTGGAATGGAATGGACTCACTTCAACATCCTGCAACATAAGGTAGTGTGCAGGAGCTCAAGCCCATCAACCAAGAGGGCTGCCTTTAAATTCCGTCTGAATCTCATCTCGAGCACATTGGCCACTGCTACAATTGGTCTCTACAAGTATGGAAAGGGGATAAAAGAATACTTTCTCAGAAGGCTTTAAGAATTCAATGAGATAACTTAAACCTGGCAAATATCCATTTTTTCCCATCAATTTTTTCCCTTTATTTCTTCTAAAGAAACAAATTTACCCACCTAACTGCACACATACATACTGCAACTTGAACACAGCCACAGATGACTTCCAAGTGATTAAAACATGTTGCAACTAGTGAAGAAACTTTTAGGGTTTTCTCTAAATTTTTTCTCTTTTCTCATATTATTCAACAGTATAAACAAATGTGAAAAAAATTTAAATGATGTTCACCACTCGCTGAATGGCTGTTATTGACAGTATGATAGGTACTGGAAATAAATCATAGGGGGCAAAGCAAAGTCCAGGAATGAAGCAGTGATGAGCCTGAGAACTCAAGGGCCCCCCCCACCCCCGCCGACCTGGGAGGGTCAGAGAAAGGGTGAGTGCTGACGTGGTGACTCAGCCGGATCCTGTAGGGGCAGCAGAAAGTGGCCCACCACACAGTGGGGGAGCACATTCTAGGCAGAGGGGAAAGCAGGCAGTGCAGTGTCAGCAACAGCTCCACTTTCTTCCTTCCTCAAGCCCTTTTGTCTATTTCACAGCATTTTCCTGCAGGACTGTGGCCACCTTGGCCCCGTCTGCCCAGCAAATAGAACAACCCCTGGTACAATGCACACACTTAGAATATTTGTGGTATGATCAGTACCACAAATCAACAAATGGAAAAGAAAGATGACACAGCATGTGGTATTTATATAATTATCAAAAATAACACAAAGGCTTCATGTATGTCTTCCTCTAATCTCTGGATACAAGAGAAGTCATGCTTGAGGCAAGGAAGAAGTAAAAAAGTTCTGTGATGCATGGATGCTAATATGCATAAAGTGAAATCAGATGAGGTATGAAATGAGAACAAAGAAAAGGAAAATAGATGACTTTCTGCTCTGTAGGGCTTACAAGAGTGATGGAAACTGGCTTCTATGTAAAAAGGATATCCAAAGTGGTAATAAAGATCTAGTTCATATGTTTTATCCTTAGGCAAATGGAGGAAGGACACGACACTGAAGATTGTTACTGAAGTTCTTTTCAGATTACCCTAACCAAGACTTTCATGAGAATAACCCATGTGGGTCGCCTACCTAATACTCACCCACCAGTTTCCTAAGAACAAAAACTATCTTTAGATAGAACCAGGGTAAAATGGAAAGAGTTAACGAGATAAAACCTAATTTATCTGGTAACTAAATGGTAATATTCATCACATATCAATATTGTCTTATTTCCCTTTGACTGCCTAGAATCATTGTTGATCAAGGATGGGATGAGTTCTCCCTAGTCCCCTTAACTCTGAAAGGCCCATTCAGGCCTGTCCCATTCAACTCTTCGCATCTGGGCAGGAGCAGCAGAAATGGGGGGTAGAGAGGGGAAACCAACCCCACAGAATGCTGCATTTGGTGCAGAGGAAGTGCAGGGCATAAACATTCACTGTGTAGCCTACCCTGCACCTCATCCCCAGTTTGGAAATAGTGTACTAATTTCTGTTGAGGAACTAACTGGTTTTCCTTTACCCGAAGTTTTAAGGGTGGGTACTCACATGACCCAGGTCTTGCCAATCACAGCTGTTACCCCCATCACCACACTACATAAAGATTAGGGTTAAACATGAGTGCCTAAGACTTAACCCAGGGCAGGCTGCCTCAGAAGGAAGCCCACATTCCGAGAAAATCCAGAGATGAACAGCGAAGTTCAGGCAATTGCTTGGTACCTAGACACTGAATAACCAAAGGAAAACAACTACCCCAGGCTTTACGATCACATAAGCCAATGAGGTTTGTGTCCATATGATCTAATTTGAATGGATTCACCTATGTAACCAAAAGAATTCTGGACAAAACTCATAAGTAAAACTAAGTAAGTTCATAAAATCTTGAATGAAAATTAATGCTTTTTTCCAAAGAAACGTAGTTACACTGAGACTTGCAGAACTAGATATTTGGGATTCCACAGATTTGGGGCACTGAAGTAGAAAAACTCTAAAGAACAAAAAGCGCTTCTAGAGAAAAACATGCTCTGAATACAAAGCAAACTTTTATACAAGTTTTTCACAATTAGGCTACCATTATAAAGTTTCTCAATTGTACCATATACTTACAACTATAGTTTATTCCTACATAACTTAACATTTCATTCCCTTGTTTTCACAGTATCCTTTAAAAAACTACACAGTCTGATAACTTTACACACATCACTTTTATAATTGCTTTTATTTATTCTCAGTTACCTCAGTTGAATAAATCAGCGTCCAATATGCCCATTTCAAAAAGATATATTAATGACAAATGATAAAAGACTTAAGTATTTGTCTTCTGACCTAGTGACAAAAGTAGGAGTAGTACTTCCAAATTTTTAACAACTGACAGGAACACCTCGGTAGAATCATTCTACCGATGGAAAGGGACACTGAGTGCCCACTACTTAGGCATATGCAATACCAGCTGCTCCTCACAACCACTTCGAAGGAAAGGTATTACCTTCAATTTACAAATGAGGAAAACCAGCATTTCCAAGATGCATTTTATAGCAAAATAATCCAAGTAATCAATCTGGAGAACTGTTACCAGTGGGGGAATTGTTGCAGGAAAAGGAAGAGTGGGAGACAGAGGAGAAAAGAACCAGTCAGGAAATATAGCCCAAGTCATCTTTTCATGGAAAATGATATTACAGTTAACTTAAGATATCTAAAATTAAAATTTTTACTTGTTTACTGCCTTTTTTTTTTAATGGAAGTATATATAGGGAGTCCTTATTATCGAGTTAGTCATTATGAAAACCTCTGGAGTTACAAAGTTGTATGGCCAAGTGGGCCATAACACCATAAAATATTCTCGTTACTGATCACATACAGCACTAATCCTCCTGGATTAACTCAAGGATTCATGCTGTCTGATTTATGTCAATTCCTTTTTATCAGTCTTTCCCTAATTGTGAAATGTTGAAAGGCCATCTACACACAATGCAAATCACCCATAATGTAAAAATGAAAATCTTGACCAAGAAAATAGTAAGATTTCAAAAAGCTGATTACAAGTGATGTTACAAATAACTTAAACTCACACACAAAGCTATTAGCAAATGAAACAGACATTGCACATCACAACAAATGAAGAAAAACAATAATAAAGTGCTTCAAAGGAAAGTAATCGATTAAAGGATGAAAAAAGATTTTTAAAAAATTGACAGACTATCAAATATTTTTGTAAAATCTTCTTTACCATTACTATGCTACTCACATGTGAAATTCTCTCATACAATGTTTAAGGAAAATCATGCCAGTAACACCATTTTTTTTTAGAAATCTATCTCACAGCGCAACTCAAGGAAAAAATTTGTTAGTGATATGACAAAATCATTTACATTCTTAGTATTCAATTTTCACTTTTCAGGACTTCCTCTGATTCCCAGCTGCTTCATATCATGTAATTTTTGTCCCTGTTTTTAACTGACTTATTAAAAAGGGGAAACCTATCTGGTTTTAATTATCCTTAGATAACAATATAAAACAGCAGCATATAGAAATAACTATGTACTGAATAAAACGTGAGTAAAACTGAGAATGTAAGCATAGTTTTAACTCAGCATAACAAAAAACTTAGCACACACTTAATTTTTTAGTTGAATAGTTAAGTGTCAATGCAGTTGGATAAAATGTTATCTTCATTTAATAAAATTCAATTGGAGCCTTCATTTACCGAAGAAAGGGAAAGGGAAAAAACAATGAGGAGGAAGGGAAGTCAATTCCCAGTTCACAAAAGCTCTTAAAATAAATGTTTTAGTAGAGACATTTCAATTCAATTCTTGAGCTGATATTTAAAGGAAAACTCAGTGACAGAATTAGTATTTCCAAGCGCTTTACTAAATAGCAACTGACAATGTTTATATATACTTACGCTGATTATTCTTTAAAAAGTTTTGGCTCATTTTTCTTAGAATTTAGCATCTATGTACTTCAAAAACCAAGGTAAAAATTAGAATGCTCTCAGTAAATGCAATATGAGTTCTCTGCTCTTCTGCAAGGGGAAAAAAAACATCTATACAGAAACTGAAACTGAACCTTAAAATTTGGTACACAATTTTAAAAATCAAATCGATTTTTTTTACACAAAAGGGTCTTTATCACTCCATTTATCTTTAACAGCAAGATCCAACATCAGGACCGTTTAAATGCTGTCCATTGTATGCGTGTGGTGGACAACAGTTTTGCTTCTTGTCCTGTCCAGTTCTCGGTCAGAGTCTCCCTTTTCTGCCCCAGAAGCCCTTTCCTGTGGGAAACATTTCATAGGCTTCAAGTGGGACCCATTCAACTCCCACCCAAAGCTTTAAGCACAGGAACCAGCCTGGGAAGACTAACCCATTCCCAACTACAGGATGGTTATTAATGGTCACCAGACCTAACCAGGCCAGTTGGAATTCTCCCAGTTTTCTCCCAGAAAACTGCCTCTTTGCATGAGGGCTGCCTAACTAGGAAGATGCATCGGGGGACTGTTGAGGACCATATTGTCTTCATCAACTGCTGGCACCTCCATATAGAATAAAGTCAAGTAGAAATCAGCAGAGCTGAGACTGGACACCAGAACTAAGAACAGAGCTGTGATTATATAGGTCTGCACTTGGGATCTATGCACCTGAAGCCAGTGCCCCTGTACTTGCAGACCAAATGAGCCACAAAAAACGCACTTTTTCACTTACTGGGTTTTTGTAATCTATAGAAGACAATATCCTGGATAACTGACATATGAAATCCCAAATTATCATGTTACAGTTTCTTGGGGCCTTAGTTTTTAAACAATAAAATAATAGGGTTGGATTAGACAGAAATACTAGATTTTTCTCTAGCATTTCCCCCTTGCTGTGTAATCCTGTTATGTCAGTTGGAATTTCTGTCAGCTAAGTGTGTTTGATTTGAAGCAGTAAAAGACACTAGAATGTAAGAAAAAGGTGCACAATACTTACAGAAACATTTAAACTTAATGCTTACTCATTTCTCATTTGACAAAATTAAGCCAAAACCTGTTTCAGCTTTTCATAGAAAAAGTTAAATTATTTTGAATAAATTAAAACTTTGTGGCAATGCTTCTGATTCTAAGTTAGAGTTATCAATTCATAACTGAATTTCCTAATTGTATTTCATCAGTAGTTACAATTAGAGATTTAAGACTTCATGCACACATACAGGATAGTACCAATTATTTGTAGAAACATATTCTTATTGCAATTTCATTTTATTAAATGTTTTCTGATGAACTAAATTCTGATGTCTGTTTAGATCTCAAATTTGCAACTCCTTAGAAATGGTAAGCAATTATGATACAATCAAATACAAAAAATATAAGTCATTACAGCAAAAAAACAACTCCCCCAAAAAACCATGTGATTGATATAAAATCAAAGTATATCCCAATTTGAAATAATTAAAGCCCTTCTATAATGTTCTGAGTCTGTAAAGATACCATAAATAAAAGTTTTCTACGACTGCTCTTCCAAATAAAATTCTCTTTTATTCATGACTCTATCAAGTTCTCAGAACAGTGTATCTGGCAAACAGAACACAGTAAGCATTCACCGGGGAGCAGAAGGTGGGGGAGGGCTGGTAGGAAGGAACAGGTCCTGGAGAGGGATAAGGAGTGAGGGGCATGGAGGGATGAAGCAGGAGGTAGAAGAGATGGTGCAAGGAGAATCCAGGGAAGACCTGAGGACCAGGCAGCCCCCAGAGAGGCGGCTGGTGAGCCAGAGGAGGGGGAACCCAAGGTATGTCACAGGATCCTGACTAGGGGAAGACAGGAGAGGCAGAGGGGAAAGGGAAGCAGGAGGGGGAAGGAGGGGAGAAACAAAGGGCAAACAGAGAAAGAAGATAACCTGACAACTCATCATAACTGAAACTTATGTCACTCTACATATAAATTTTAAATCTTATCTTTACTTAAAATCTTATATTCTTATATAACTCCAGGAAAAGTATTCAATATATTAATAAATTCATTACAATTCATATTACACATATACATCTGGACACACGATCAATAAATTAACAAAAATAGAAGTATTACATTTTTATTACATATTTCTTAAAAGCTTCATCTTTTAAAATCAGAAACATGACAGAGTGTATTCAAACTTCAAAGAATTTACTTGCTGAGCACCAATGATACATTAAAAGGCTTACTGACACATCTTCCCCACCCAGAGCAATACTAAATTTTCTATGCCCTTTAGCAGCAAATCATGGTGATGAATATTACCATTTCCTGGGATGCTGATGATGGAGCTTTAGTTCTTTCTTTTCTGGTCATTTCCCTTTGCTAAGTGTGCATGTCTGGTAGGACTTCTACCTTCCTTTCTGTCATCTTTGTCTCTGGATGCCATTTTACTAGAAATATCCTTTGTATTTGTTGTTTTTTTCCTGTTTTCCTTGGTTTTAGCACTTTTATCTAGGCCCGCTTTCTCCTTTTCTCTGTCCTTTTTACCCGTAGGAGACTCTTTCCTGGACAGTTCTGACTCAGCAATTTTCTTATCCTTCCGGTCATTCTCTTTTTCTTTCTTCCCCTTTTTTCTCTCTTCATCCTTACTTTCCTTCCTTGACTCAGGTTTCTCTTTTTCCTTCTTGAGCTCTTCTTTAACTTTCAGGTTTCCCCACCAAAGGAAAAAAAGTTTATTGAGAGCATCTCTTAATTCAGAGAACAGTAACTTAGTGCAAAATATGGTCTTTCTATCTCCACGCACATGAAATGCTCATTTAGAACGTGACCTTAATCCACTAGTTGTAAATGGGTAAAAACAGACCCAAACCTCTACCAACTACCAGCTATCAAAGAAACGCCAAAAACTTGCTATCATATTTTTCCAACTTGAAATATGGTACAACTTGTCTTCAAATAAGGTTAACATGCATTATTAGTATGAGACCATCTGTAAAGGCAGTTACACAAAGTGTTAACAACTCATATTTCTTTTCATCACTATAATGACATAATTAAAGGAACACTGACAACCAAAGAACAAACTTTCCATAACATGCAAGTATCTGTACACAAATTAAAATTTACATGTAATTTAAAAATTTTTAGCTCTAACAAAATATTATGTCCTTACAATATTTGTGCTTACAATCCTTGAAAACAAATAAAATACACAAATGGAAAATTAAATACCATTTGATTTTTTCAGCTAAGAAAACTTTCCATGACTATTAAATTTTAAATTACCTATAGTATTTTAAGAGACAAGTAAACTTTCTTTTCTGCATATATTCAACTTTACGATCAGTATTCCTTTAAATAAGTTTCCCTGTTAATTTATGTAAAGCCACTCAAGCCAACATATGTTGTCCATGCACATAAGAAAGAAAGCAATTCAATGGAACATAGGGGTAATTCTAAATCTCACCTACAGTCCTGCTTTCAACTTGCTACATCAAGTTTAATAGAGCTGCTAGCAAAAGCTTTGAATTTCACTTTCTTGCTCTCTCATCAGGAAATCGTAAGAGAAGCAAGGCAATTACACAATTACAATACAATGTAGCATTTAAGCAGAAACAAAGAAAAGGAGATAAAATGTGGAAGATGATTTTGCCCATCAAAACCATGTAAAACTCACACAGCACAAAATACTATTCATTCTTCCTGAAAAGTCTTATTAAAACCTTATAAAAATCAGAATAGGATTCATAAAGAATCAACTGTCCAGTTCTTTATTCTACTTCTCTGCTATTCATAGAGTAACACAGATAATGAATGACAGACACTGCAGGAGTAGAACGCTTGCTTGTGTAATGCTGTCAGGTCTTACTCTGCACACTGTATTTGCAATATTAAATCTTTAATGTTTAATTTGCCTCTCCTGATTAGTAAGTAAAATATATCTTATTGGTCATTTATCTCAGTTATTTATGTAAGAATAAAATGGTGAAAATTCTGTTTTTCTTCTCAGGAATTATTCAGGTAGGATACAGACTTAAAACATTAACATTTCCTCATCTTAAAATTAAAATACAAATCACAAAACCCTGCAAATCACATAGGGCAAGTCTCATTAATGTTTCACCGAAAACCAAATAGACAAATACAAACAATATGCCAAGCACGTGAACACAAAAGAATATGTTTGTAATAAAAACATGCACTTCCCCCATGCATCTTTCCCTAAATGACATACAAGAAAAACCACTGGAATAATAAACTGTTAGCCTAAATTAAATGGTTGGCAGGTACAGTAGTTTTTAGAGAATTAAAGTATCAAACAGCAAATTCTATACCAATGTAATGTGCTTCAGATTATAAATCAAAGCTTTCATTTTAATGAGAACTATAAATTTGATCACACTGGCTTTTATTGTGCTCTAAGACAGTACCAACGGAGCTTTTGGAGAAATGAAATGTGATGAACTCATTTTTTTCCCCCAACAATAATTTTAAAAATAAAACTAAGAAAGGTTTTAAGTTGGAAGGTAAGATGTATACATATAAATTTATATATATTATAATATTATGTTATTATATGTTTTTAAAGACTTAAAGATGTGAAAAGGAAACTACTTAAAAACTATAGGCTTGAAGCAGAAATTCCTTAATGAAGTCTTGATAAAACTACTTATGACCCAAAGTGCACCCCAAACCAAAAAGCAATGTTTAGCATTAGTAGCTGCATTTACATAACGTATCTAGAAAATACCATGCATTTTCAAGCATTAAACTTGATTCACTCGAGGCTAATTTCAAAAATAGAAAATACCTTTGGCTTTAGTTTTTCTCTTGACTACCCCACCAGGTCCTTCTGTTGGTATTTATAAGATGAAAATAGGTTATAAACAGAAAATATAAAGGGAATTAAAAAATGAAAATCCATTAAAAAATTTAAATCTATGCCTCTATTAAACACACTATTTATAAAATAACACTCCTTCAACATATAAATACCATTTATGTCATTTTAAAACCTTACTTTCACTATAATAGAATAATGCATTATAATCAGCCTATGACTCAGTCAACTTCACAACTTCTTAGAACTTGTTGGCTTTAGAAATACCTGACTGCCACTAGAAATGGCAGTTCACTCCCAGTTGTGCCTAGAGTCAGTAGCCCTTTGCTCAGGCACAGATGACCAACTTACAACACAGGGTGAAAGGACCTGGGGACTTTACTTCCCTACATCATTGCCATCCAAAAACAGGACAGCATATTTTGATAGAAGTTCAACCTCTGCTATTTGAAAAGCCATTGCCTTTTTCCTGTTTCAAATTTATTAAAAAAACAACCCAGGCAAGCAGGAATTACACTAGTATGTAGGTATACATTAACTTTACTCTTCATCTAAAACCTTTGCAATGGCTTTCTATTTCCTCCCTTGGTAAATGAAAGTCCTGATAATGAGTTTATTTTTAACTCTCTAACCAATGTGAATACCATATACCTCAGGACTCTATTTCTATCAGGCTGTACTTATCATCCCAGTCAACAGATGTTCCAAATTCTACCCCTTGGTCACATAAATGCTGTTACACTCATGTATCAGCAAACTTTCCAAAGTGTTGTTCCAACTTGCTGATGGATTTCCTAGGCACATCAGGGTGGGAGATATGAAGATCCTCGCTCAGTTCCTGTGGGAGGGCAGGACAGCACTGTGCGTGATCTGTCACTCAGCAACCAAGGCCTAAGGTGTTGTATGAGGAAGCGCCCAAGCATTTTCACACTATTCCTGCTGGGAACAGCAGTACCCACTCTGTGTATTTCTCACACCGACACTTCAGTATGAAATATTTTCACTCCTGTTCTATTGTTCAAATCATCCTCCATTCCTAAATCCCTTCTTCTTTCTCTAATTCACAGCAATTTGTTTTCATCAATGAGATAGTCCATTTGAGAATGGCAGTTTATTTTCAAACAGCAACATCACTAATCTGGAAAAATATGTCTTATAACTGAGTACGTTAAAAATCAAAATGTCAATTAACTGTCCCATATGGCTATCTATCTATATGCATACATGACCATAACTTGTGTGTGTGTGTGTGTGTGTGTGTGTGTGAGAAAATTATTTTCCACAGACAAAACCTGATTCTTTCCTAAACTCTATTAAAAACAATATGACATCTTACAATACTGAATGCTATCATGGACCGCACCTGCCAAAGCATTATTTCAGAATACAGTATCAAATTTATTCTTGTAATATCAACTTTTAAATGCATAGATATTATCCAACATGCAAAAGAAATTATTCTAAAATATTAAAATGCACCTTTAGTATTTCTAATGTCCTCCTCCTGATTCTGCCTGTTCTCTCAATGAGGCTCAGATTTTCCTGTTAAAAAGCACACTAGTGGGTTTACCCATCTAAATGCAGTGTTTTAATTGAAGCGTATAATATGGAGAAAAAAAGCACAGAGTGGTGGGAATCAGACCACCCCCATCCCTTCTGCTGTCGTATAGTCAAAAGAGCATATTGATGAAAAGGCTAGAGATAACTTTTGTCATTAATCACAGATTAGATCAGCATCACATTAGTGAAATCAGAAAAAATATGAGTACTTTACTTAAAACTCCAGTTTGGGTATAAATCCTTACAGTGATACAAATTAACAATGTACAATATACTATATAGAATTCCAAAGTATCATCTTAAACTACCTTTTCAGAATGTGAAGAACACAAATAATTTTCAATATTTTTGGCATAATAAAAACTGAGCAAATAACTTTAACCACAATGAACACAGTCAGTCTCTGAAGGGAAGCGTATAGACGTGATGACAGCCCAGCATCTAGGACCCAGGAAGGGAACAGAGGAGCCCCAAGTAACGAAGAAATGGGAGGAGAGCCAAGAAAACACAATGTTCTAAAAGCCCAAAGAGCAGTTTTAGAAAGGTGGGCATGAACGAATGTTTAGGATGAGGATACTACCAGCCTAGGTCAGTTAGTGAATGTCCTGGAAGGTGCTTCGGGTTAGTTTTAGGAGCAGTATAAAAGGCGGTCACATTACAGTTTTAAGAAAACAAGTGGGAAAAAAAGGTGACCAAATGCCCAGGGTGCTCCTGAGGGCCTCCTTTATCTCCTTACAAGAAAAGTGATCACACATGGGCTTCCCAGGATCCTCCAGGGGCAGAAAAGGAAGAAAAGTTTGAAGGACTTGACCTGTGTTTCTAAGTTTGGAGCCTAGAGGAAACGAAGACATGCTATAGGACAAAGAAACAGATGAGAGAGAACGGAGACAGGACAAGGCCCGAGGAGCAGGTGGAGGAACAGGGAAAGGGTGAGCCTCAGAAACCAGAAGATGCAACAGCTGTGAGCATGCCCGATAAGGGAACAATGACTGAAGGCGATTTGGAGAGCAAAGAAATGTTACAACACACAGAGAGATGGTGATGATGAAACCCAAGCCAGAGTGGGCTAACCTGATAGAACAGAAAGCAAAACCAAGTTTATGGGAGAATAAATGACCCTGGAAGATGCAAGAGTGTGGAGAAGGTTTTGAATACCTACTAAAGAGAGTAACTCTGTCACAGAGCAAGCAGTGAGCACCTCACAGAAGCTTGTTTCAGGTAAAGTTAGAATATATCTTATTCCAATGGGAAGCCCAGTGGTGGAGAAGGGATCAGCGGTGATCCATGCTTGGGGACAGCATTCAGAAGGAAAAAAAAATACAAGTTTGGAATACAAGTGGCTCCCGAGAAAACCACAAGGCAAGTACGTAAGATTTTGCTTTTATGTAATTCCTAATTCTGGACAATTAAATTCTTATCATTTGTAACTATGGTTGATGTGGATACCCCCAGCCCCAAAAAGTCAACAAGTGTGCTGATTATACTCTTTTTCTCACTTTACTATCATAGTCAGTGTGCAGGGGCAAAAATAATAATTTCATCAAACAATTAAATTCATGAAATATAGTAACTCCTTAAAAGTAGTTTCCAAATAGTATAGAGAAAATTACATCAATTAGAGCTTGGAAAAGAAGCATCTTGGTATTCTGTAATCCATTTGGATAAAATTTGTTTTACTGACAGAATACATACCAACTGAAGGCAGTCACCAAGGAAGTATTAGGATGTCATCACAGTCAAAGAGAATGGCAGAAAATAAGAAATCACCACGTTGCTCACTTCCTTCTGGTGTTGTGTACTTACTTACTCTGGTAGTTCTTATGATGATTACTGTAGAGCTCTGTTGACTAGTTGGGGATTCTTATGCAAGAATTTGAAAAAAGCAGGTTTTATACTTCCCTCAGAAGGTGAGGGAGTTGCCTAAATGTAATTAATGTTATTTTGGCAACTGCTTCAGGGCCATCATCTCACATACATTTCAAAATAAAATGTTCTGTATGAAATTAAAATGCTGCATCATTAAGCCAATGGTTGGACCAGTGATTCCACCACATACAACTGATATAATTTTAGAAGACTGGCTCAACTAGAGAAATCTCTGTTAGCTCCTTCAGGTTTTCAGAGAGTTGGCCATAGAATTGGTAGGCTGGGTATCACTTCATACTTACACTGAGGCAGAGCTGCTGTACAAAGGAGGTCTAATCTTGGTAAAATGCCTATCAGGACACTACACCAGCTTCCCTTTTATTTATAAATACATGTAACAATTTTATCACAGGCATGTTTGAAAAAAGAAAGCCACAGACCTCTCCACCCTCTATGGTTAAGTGGGGAAGGGAGGATTAGACCATAAGAAAACTGGAAGGCTCAATGTTTAGAAAGAGATTACATTCAGAGACTAAGTGTGAAGATAAAATGCAGATACAAATACAAATGAGATACTGCAAAGCCCACCTGAAGGCCTCTGTCAGCATAGGGCAATTTACTGTATAAATTTCAAGCTGGCATTTCCCTTGAAAAAAAGTATGTCCAAGAATTTTTTCACTTATTTAAGATAGTTTTCAAAACAGAAACAAAGCACAAAACCCCACACCCCTCAGTGTATTATTATGCAGTGGGTTGACTCCTGAAGCTTACTCATCAGGACTATCCAGCAAATATCGTTGGGCTCAGCTTTGGAGAGGGATTCAAATGAAGCCTCAGTGCTAGTCCCAACATTCAAGGCCTTCACAATCTAGGTGATATCTACTATGTGTCTACATGGTTAGCTCAACAAATATCAGAGGCAGAGAACTTGGAATACTGTTGCGTAAATCGACACACGATGATAAAGTCTCAGCCACTGAATTTCATAAAAGTAATCTAAATATGCACTGTAATCAAAGAAAAGTCCACAGACAAAACTGCAGAAATCTTTCTTGTTTTATAGACCAAAATCTTATTTAGAAAGGGTCATTGAGTATCAATCACCAAAAGGCATAACTGCTGAGTGACCAAGTTAAGAATAACTGTCTACGCCTATATTTCCTTTTGATAACTGAACAGATATAAACATTAGGATAGACAGGAAACATTTTGTTTGGTCTAGCTAACTGTAAATAAAAACAAACCAGACTTCAAGCAGAAAATTTTTCTTACATTTCTGGATACTGCCCTGTAAGGCAGAGAGGTAATTTCTAGAATAAAGAACTGAGTACAAAGTGAAGAGGCAGATCACCCAGCATTCCACTACATCCAAGGCACCTGCATGAGTTCCAAAGGCAGCAGGCTGGCAGCTGGGCCTCAGGAATTTAATAAGATCAGCACCTAGAGGAAGCTTCTGCAACTGACTTACATCCCAACCCTCAGGACCCAGGGAAAACTCAGGCTGGAAGAAGCTAAGTGCACAAAGGAAATCCCCAGGGTGCTACTTCCATGGTTTTGCACCAAAGTCCAGAGAACCCAGCACCTTTCCAACGGGACATACGGTGCTGCATATGAAGCAGCCAGAAGGGCAGCTCTGAGGAGACAGAGCATATCCTACAGAGTTCCTATGGTTGTACCAAGTTGGAAAGGCAGGGTAAATGTGGTACAACTTAAAATCTATAACTATAAAAACAAACTACAATGTACCAAAAGCAATTTTATCTTTTTAAGTAAATTCCTAAGTCTTAAAGAACATAAGCTAGGAAAATATTTACATTATGAAATGGAAAATTATACAATAAATCCTTATAAAAATTATAACAAACAGGATTTAAGAAATGTAATTTTTGTTAGCTTCAAAATACTCTATATACCGGCTTGGCAAACAACTTGAATTTTTTCTCATAACAAGCCTTACCCACAAGTTGAAGGAAGTCACAGAAGTCAGGGGTTCACCAGTTAGCTAGATTTTACCTTCATTAGAGCCTTTTCAAAAAGGCTGATTAGATTAGAAGGGGTATTAACTAAATGGCAAATTACCTCACAACCTTATTTTTCACTTACAAAATAAAGTATAATTACTTTCTGTACATAAATTGCGCATTAGTATTGTGCCAAAAAAAGAGCCTAATGAGAAATTAGTGATTCCAAACATTTTTAACACACAAATTTAATTACTTACTTCTTGTAAACTAATCAAACATCTTCTAGAATTAGTAGTAATGAAGCATGAAGACTACTTTACAAAACCCATCTCAGGTATGTAAGCGAAGTGAATTTCACTGAGAGTGAGGCTGAAGATTGCTTTTAAATTAAACCTAATGAACTCTGACATTTCACAGTACTCAATATTGTGCAAGTGCAAGTACACAATAAATAGGGACAAAGACTGCATGAACTTTCAGAAAGAATATTATTCAATTATATTCATTTGTTCCAGAATATTAACATTTCAACATCAGAAGTTTTTGACTGTCAGGAACATTAACAGAATGAAACCTATTCCCTGAATAATTAGCGAAAGATAACCGAGAGTTTTAACAGCCATTTAAGCTCTAGGAGATCACTGTTCAACATACAACATGTGTACCCATATCCAAAAGTAGCTTTAGAATAATGCTTAAAAAAAAAAAGATTAGCCGATTGGACAGTCTTCCCTGACACATGTAAGTGGTGAGAAGAGATGGGCTTCCTCTGTTCTGATGATTTGAGATTTTACTCTCAGCTCACTGTTTTGATAGTCTAGAAGAGTGATTCCTAACAAAGAAACTAATGTTGTCATATTCCCCTCTGAAAAAAAAAATGGGTGAATGACCCACTTTCTGAAAGCAATCTGATTTAAATATGAAATATAAGGGGAATGAATATTTTAAAAATAGAAATTATTATAGTTAAATAAAATGTTAAAACGTAGAAACATTTTTGAATTTTAAGCTCTATGAAGAACCAAAACTAAATGCTAAGTTTCACAGAAGATCAAAGATATTTAAAAACATGAAATACCACCCCCTAAAAGGATAACAGGGTAACAGAAACAGAAATCCTTGGGTCTTACCACTTTCAAGCTGTAAGAACTTTGCTTGACAGAGAAAACAGATGAAATCTCATTTTAAGAAACGCATGTTATATATGGCTAATACTATTGATTTTGCTATTACTGAAGCAAACTAATTTTCAATGAATTGATTCAAAGATATTTTTTAAGTTTTCTAATGGCAAAAATGTACTCTCCTAAAAAGAATTACCACTTTAATAAATTTAATTTACAAATCTAAAAATCATATTATACCTGAGCCAAAGCTGATAGCCAATTATAAAGTAATACAGGAAAAAAATGGAAAAAGACTTATTTAGGATGAATAATTTTAATATGTACAATATTATTTAAGATACATATTCACATTTTCCCTCTTGTGTCATATGCCTACTTAAAAAAAATACAGATTACTTTCTCTGGACATATAATTTGGAAGTGGAATTAAAATTAAATTTTGCTTTCACAGACAGAAATATTCAGACATACTACTATCTGAATACAGTAATTTCACTGTCCTAAGGCAAAAACATGGAGTTGTTTTCAAATTAAAAAGCACCATGAATACAGAATTTTACACTGAAATTCATATTAACCTATCTGACAAATCAGTTAACCTAAATGAATTACAATTAAAAATGAGCTTCTTAAAGAACCATCACTTTACACATCAGTCATGTAAAAGAGCAACAGTAAAGCATTAAATTTTTGCACACATGCTAGAAATAATTTTATAATCAAATCCATTTTAATCATTTTAGTTAATAGTGTGTTAGAAAGACAAGCTTCAAGAGTTAATCACAAAACAATTTGCCATTAAGTTTCTAAATTTAGTTCAGCGGATACATAAGTTAAAACAAAACGATACAGAAACCAATTATACCACCAAGAACATCATTCTCAATGCACTTTGTAGACTACTACAAGATTGAGGAACACCACTTCCTTCACTAGAAGTGGGGGAGCAGAGCAAGGGACTAGCTAGGAGCTGTACTGGGGGAAAAGGCCACATGACTGCCTTGTATTGTTCAATCACCGCTGTCCCACTGCACATTAAGCCCTGGGTGAGCAAAGCAAAGAAAGGAGAGGAACCTGCTTCGGGTTTTCATAAGCTAATGACTTCAGTCCCTAATCAAGGTTACTGGTTATGTAAATCCAAAATGACACAAGTCTTTCCCTGAACCCCTTCATTCTGTGACGTACCATCAACACCATCTGTGGTTTCGCTTTCTTCTTCTTCTTCTTCTAGCATTTCAAAAGGAGTCATTATATCATAGAGAAATGAGAGGAAACCATAAAACCAATCTGAACTTTCCTCTGCTAAAATATTAAGGACTTCCTCAAGAGAATCAATATTTTCATTACTGCCATCTTTGGTCAGGCCTACATAAGAATAAAGGAAGAGAGAAAGAGAAAATGAGAGCAGTTAGGTGGAAAAAAGAGTTGAGGAAGAGAGATCTCAAAAGGATGTGCATCCTGGTCAGAGCAGTTTACAGAAAAGATATTTTGGAAAATAAAGAAATCGATTAAGATGCACATCTTACAATCAACTCTCAATCATATGTAGCAAAGAAGAGGCACAATTTGACCCATCCTCACCATTCCTGCCAACCTCTAACGAGGTTTGCCTTTCTCTCTTTAGAGAATCTAGAGCTGGAAACCATAAAACTGTATCAGCCAAAATCGACTTGACTGCTGACAATGCTAAGAGTGAATAAAAGCAGTACACGGGTAGAAAGATACTTCTGACAGCTTCCATGTCTGCTCATTCACCAACCAGATATTATCGAGAGTTGATTATACAATTATTTACATACATAAATAAATATTCATTGAAAAACAGAAATATTTTCAAACTTTCCCCTTTAGGATGTGGCTCTGACTTAGGAAACAGGAGTTAATGACTAGCAGGGTCCCTATTTATCGCATCCATAAATAGGCATAAATGTACTCAAATTATATCAGATAGTCAACTTAAATTTTAACACGGTAAAATGTTAGCTTTATAATGCTCTGGCTACTGACTCATGGTCCTGTAATTCTGACCAGTAATGGGAGGCAGCTATTAATAATAATTCACTCTGCCTACCAAAATGAAATTTGATCCACACCTTAGTCAGTCTTTTGCAACAGGAACATTCCAGAGTTCACTCCCCATAAATCCATGAAATTAGCTCTACTGCAGAGACCCTCAGCTCCTGTTATTCAAGTACTGGTCCCCAAACAGGCCATCATGATGGAAAAAAAGCAAAGTGTGTATTGATTTTGATTTTAAATCATTTGTTTTTTCCTGTGAAGAACTGGCTTTGGGTAGAGAAGGTCTCTTGGCTCCAACAGATATCAAAATCCACCAATACTGCCCAACTCTATACAGCATGTCCCATAATTCTGAGGAGTCAAAAACAGGATGGAGGGTTCTGGCTATAAGAAATGTGATCAGGCATGATTTAAGAGTTTTTCAGATTGTAATTACCTACTTCACTATTTCAAGCCTTAGCAACACAGAATTCCTCCATGTAGTGTAACTACTAGGAATCAAGATTGGCAGGCAGGGATAGTAATAAGACAACTAGCATAAATAAAAGCTTATATTGAATTTTCTCCACTTTAGCCCACAGAAAAGCTACATCATGCCATTCTTCATGTATTGTGGGGGAGAGGGGACATGGACACACACAAATTGCAGTTGGTATTCAACATATTTTATTTTTTAATAAACCCAGAATATTTTTTTCACTAAATTTAACAGTTGATAATGCTATTAACAGAGGAGATCTGTATTCCCACCCAAGTCTCGGTAGTAATAACATTTCTTCTTCCTGCCTTAAAACACTATAGCTGTATCTTCACAATAAACTTTTATTTTTCTCCATTTTCCAGCATAAGTACTTCCAAGTATCAAATATAAGATACAATCCTTTATCCAACTATGCAGTCTTTCTTAAGAACTTTAGTTCTTAAGATAAAAGTATTAGTCCAAAGAGAAAAAGGAAATATCCTGGGTATCCAATTCCTTAACCTCTTACAAACGAACCGAGGGCAGGATGGGAGTGCCTATGCCAGAGTAGATCCAGGGTCTCTGGCCCCCTCATGCATCCGTCCAGTCTATAATATTTAATTTACCAGGGCTCTAGAATTTTTGTAGCTTCCCTTTCTTTCACCCGCCACACCTGATAAGGTGCCAGATAGGTGCTAATCACAGGAGAGATGGACAATTATTAATCCCTTAGGTGGTGTTACTTGTTTAGTTGGATCATTTTCCTGTTGATTTTATTTGGGAAACAAGTTTTCAAGGAACACACTTTCCAGCAAGGTAGTTTTCAATAACCCAACCCCAAATCAAAGATATTTTATTTTAGATAATTTAGCTACAAAAATAGTAATATGTAAACTAACCCAGGCTTAGAATATTTTCAAAGTATATTATAAGGGCCATGGCCAGAAATAATCAAATAATATAACTAATAACGGCTATTGATCTTGGTTTACTCACATATAGTCCATTCTGTCTTCATATTTCACACACACAAAAAAATCTTAAAATGTGAAATGCAAATATGAATGTGTATATTTCCTCATATTAATAAAATATAGATAAATGTAGATTTGGGGAGGCAGAAAACTTATGAAAGAAATGCCAAAGCTAGAAGGCCAACAAATCTCAACTATGACCACAGCTACCATGCTGAGTTCTCCCTTAATCTCCAACTTCCTACTATGACCTTTCCTTTTAGACTCCCTCTGCCTTTCTCAAAAGCCTGTACCCTTAATCTGCCTCTCCAATGAGAATGCACCCAAGAGGTCTGGCTTACTTTTAGGTATACACTGAGAATCTGCTCCCCCCATAACCTCTCCCTGAGCATACAAATGCCTTTGTACTCCAAGAATTTCACCAGGTTTCTCTCTTTGTAAACCACCTGCCAGTAAGAGGCAAAAGCTACGGTGTACCCTTGCACCCTAGCAAAGAACCTGGGACACAAAATCCAATTCCAGTCGAAGTTTGAAGTATTTCATTCAGAGAAGTCAAACACTCCTGAAATAAGGTCAGAGGATACAAGCGAGCCTGACAGCTCACCTTTGGTTTGTTTCATCTTTACTAAAGCCACAAGCCAGTTGTGAATCATTACTTGTATATGGTAAAATAGTTTATCTCAGCCTTTATGCACTTAATAATCAAAATAGTTTATCTCAGCCTTTATGCACTTAATAATCAAATTACCAAAATGAATCCTGAGATTCAACAAATTTGGTTGTACCTCCAAATATATCTTATAAAAGGAACAAGTTGTGATTTGCCCATACCACATGTTTCTACCTCAAATGACAATGTTCTAAGTTAAAATTAATTAACTCTTAATGGTTGCTTAAAAACCTTAAAGGGAATAAACTCTTGAAATCTAAAATATAACACAAAAAATCAAGGTGTTCATGTAACTGTACTATAGAAATCTGTGTGTTCTACAGATAAAATAACATGTTTTAATTTTTAATAGTTGATATTTCCTATCTGACAGACTAGATATCTGACTTTAAGCCAAAAGTATCAATGAAATACAGCAGATTAGAACATTATTCCTAAAAATGAGATTTGGCCCATGTGAAGTTATCTTTAAAATTTAAAAAGCTTCACTATTCAGAATCCATCATTTAAAGTAAAGTAATAGAGTAATAAATCATTAAGAGGCAAGCAAATTAGCATCAATTACTCTGTTATGTTAAATTCTATATATAACCTTATTTCTCTTGCATGCCTAGGAGTACAGTCTTCTGAAGATTTATTATATTCATAGAAACTCAAATTTAGCTATGTAATAGTAGAATTACATAGAAAATGCCATTAAGCTTAAAACAGGAGATGAAAATTTCACGGATAGTAAGCTTCCACTGTGAAGCAGCAAATGTAATTCCCACCGAAGAGTAATAAGAAAAGTACAACTTAAGGCCAAACGACTAAGAAGTTATATTACATTTAACCACAACTAAAACCCTTTTTTCGTATTTAAAACTTCCTGTTTTACCGGGAAGCTAAGATTAATCTACTAAAAACAGCTTCATTAGTTATGGATGTGGTATCGTCCCATTTTTTTCATGTCCATAAAATACAAAATTATGTGCCTAGGAAGAATTTCTTTATGCATTATACTAAGCTGAGTGTATAATACCATGGCATGTTATTTTTCTAAAAACTTCAAGGTAAAAAGTTTGAACACATATTATACTATGTAGTAAAACAGAGGAAATGCTGCTGCTGTATAAGCAGAATACAATATCTCACCAGGCCAGATCATATAACATTCACATATTAAAATCAGCACCACCCTTTCTAGTAAGACAGCATCTTAAATAAATGAGGGAATATGACAGGTAATTCTGGTGACAGTGGTTCAAGATTTATAAAAATATAAAAACCCAAAGACTCCTAGTCTGTATTTTATTGTTCCCTTTAAAATACACATTTTCAGACATTTACTACTA
Source organism: Smutsia gigantea (assembly GCA_032199065.1). Taxonomy (NCBI): domain Eukaryota; kingdom Metazoa; phylum Chordata; class Mammalia; order Pholidota; family Manidae; genus Smutsia; species Smutsia gigantea. Next base: position 44,961 of record JAVSCE010000407.1, on the reverse strand, counting down.
CTATTTTGTTTCAAAATTCAGGTAAGCCTTTAGAAATTCACATTTTCAAATGGAAGTGAATATATCAAATGATGCTAAAAGAATGGCTATAAATGCCACATTTGAAAACAGACTAGCTAGCACATTATATGTTCAAATGTTAAGTTCAGAATATGAAAATACACATGAAATTATTGTACTTACTAAAAACGTGTGCAAGAGCTATGTACTTACTCACTTATAAAAAGTAAATTAATATTGAAATGGAAAAATAATTAAGCTGCTAACATCTCAACAAGAATGAAATATATGATTTAAGTGGGAAAATATCTTCCATAAAATGTACATGACAACATAATAAAAAGGCAAAAATATTCTTTTGTTTTGAGCATTACATTACCACTAACAAAAAATGTAATGTCTACTTGCCTAATAAAACTTTGGCATCATCCACGTCAAAATCTCCATCACCATCAGCATCATAGACTCCTAGTTTTCCTATAAAGAGGGGAAGAAAGATGGATATGGGAACAGAAGGGAAAACAAATTTAATATGGTATTACCACTTTATTTCAGTCCTGAATATGAGTCATAAATGTTACCAATCAATGCAATTCTTTGTTCTTTTAATCCTGAAAAGCAGTTCTAAATGAGTATCTTACCTAAAAATAATGAGCAATTCACTTAGTATCAGGAAGTATTCACCTAACAAATCTAAGAAATATAACTGAGACATTTTCTTTAAAGGTTTAACAATACCCTGATTGAATCATCTCAGGCTAATTTATTATATTGTTAAAGATAATAGATAAAATTTTCCACATACATAATAAATGATACTGATCCATTTCTAACAGTTACATGAAATTTAATGTTTCTAAAATACGAAAGTTTCTCACACTGTCAGTATTCACAAGAAAGGGAATACTTGCCAAGCCTCAAATAAAGACTAAATATAAATAATTACTATTCAGTGTAAGTACTAAAAATAAGAGGACAATTTTTTATTTTACAATAATGATTTACAACAGAAACATCATGAATTAATCTTACAAAAAGAAAGACTTCAAGAAATAAAGTATGTTTAAACTGGTTTCCTGAAATTACAAAGGAAAATTGAGTCAACCTACTTAACAACTTAACTAGTATTGGCCATCTACTACTAAGAAATAAAATAAGGCTAAGAACACATAACCTGAGAAGACACTACCACCAGAGCCTTTCCTTTTTAAGAGTAGCAAATATGTCTATTAAGGCTTTAATAAAGCTGTATCATGGAGGAGCGCTGTTAAGTATAGCATTTCATATAGGAGTCAAATACATTCAATAACCTAAAAAAACTATTAAGTTCAACATGAGTTATAATTCATCATTGGACAATGGCTGTGAAGAGACATAAATATTTTAAACAACATTCACAAACATAGCAATTGTCCTAAAAAACCTGTTGGCAACACTGTTGCCATCTCTTCAGTAAAAAATAAATTACAACACTGCACAAGGGTGGGCAGACCATTGAAGTAGAGTAACTGTGACCCATCTTTACCCTCCCAGAGCCCTTGTTCTACTCAGGAAAACAGGTAACGTGTTATGTAGAAGTCTGGTTTATAAAGCACATACACATTAAAAATGATAATACAAATAATGGAGAGATAAGGAAGTTATCATTTCCACTGCTAAGAAAATATCAATGAAAAGCACTGATCCGCAGGTTGAAGTTATATATAGCACAGAGCTCAAATAAAAAAAGGCAGAAAATACTATACTTTCTGACAAGCTTAAAAGGGAAATTGGTCCTACCGTTTGCACATACTATGTGCAGGTGATAATGAAACTGGTAGAAAAAGGATGAGGTGTTAGAGACTAACACAAGTAGACTTAAAATGCGTCCCCAATAGCCTACCTTGAAGTACCTCTGATAAGTTATAACGGAAGTCCTTTGCTTTGGCTGCATGCATGTAAAAACATGAAAATTGTTACTTGTGCTTAGATGTACAAATACTTTAAATCTCCTGTTTAGTTGACTTTCCTTAGCAACATATTTGTAAGTCAGCAAAAGCACAGATCTACTATGACATTTCTCTCAAACTAAAATTCTTCCTCTATTATTCTATCGATCTATCCAGAGACACTTTGCTTAAAGTAGTAAAAATGAGAAGCTTCAACAAAAGGCAGATTACACACAAGTGTGTTTTGTTATTCTTTGCCTTCTTCACTCCAGAAAGATGAGTATAATCTAATGAGTCAGGCAGAAGTACAGGAGGTTCCATGGCAGGGAGGGGATCTTCTAGGCAACACTGTGCATATACAGCAGTGTGCAGCTTTTTCAGTGACAGGGTCCACATCTTTCACTGGATTACTGAAGAGGGAGGCCATTTATTCACCCAAACTTCCATCACTGATAAATGGATAAGCAAAATGTGGTACATCCATACGATGGAAAATTATTTAGCCATAAAATTGAGTAAGTGAACCTTAAGTGCAGTGTAGGTAGATCCTTATGTGTCCACTGGGCGAGGAAAGGAAGGTGTAAGTTTTGGTGGGAGAGGGTGATGGAAATATGCTGGAATTAGATAATGGTGACAGCACAAAATGATAAATATATTCAAAACCAGTGAACTGCATATATTTTTAAATATTTACTATATTCAATTTTATGTTATGTGAATTTTATCTCAATTTTTAAAAAAAGACTTGATGAGGTGGGAAAACAAGACTACAAATTCCAAAAGTGGTAAAAAATAATTAATGCAAAAATCGTGAAAAACTAGTAGTAGTGATTATGGAGAGAAAAGGAAAAAGGAGGACAGTTATCAAAAGGAATATGGCAACTTCCTCAGAAGAGCAGAAACCACACCTACACACCCACACCCCATCCCAGCACCTGCATGCTCACACACACACCCCATCCCAGCACCTACATGCTCACACCCACACCCTATCCCAGCACCTACATGCTCACACACACACCCTATCCCAGCACCCACACCCCATCCCAGCACCTACATGCTCACACACACACCCCATCCCAGCACCCACACCCCATCCCAGCACCTACATGCTCACACCCACCCCCTCATCCCAGCACCTACAGACTCACACCCACATACCTTCACACACCTATTCCCCAGCACACATACATATACACATCTATCTCAGCACCAACATATACACACCTATCCCAGCACTGACATATACACACACATAACCCACATTCCAGCACCCACACACTCACAAACACACCCACAACCCCACATCTACACACACGCAATGATTCTGTACTGATTCCAAGACACAAAGCAGAATGCTTTGATGCTCTCAGGGTCCTGTGAATTGTTTGTTTATGATCCATTAATGGGCCCTTAAATAAATTCAGTGGCTCAAAATTTTTAAATTTCAAAATGTATCAAAATGGAGTAGAAATTATAGTGTTGCATATAGTGAGAGTAAGTACTATTCAATAAAACTTTTCCATGTGATATACATACAACATAAAGCCCCTTTCTATTACTATAGATCATGTTCAAAGAATCTGAAAAGCTGCTAATCTGAGTTAAGCCTGCTAACATTCCATTTTGTTCTCACCCTATGAGAACCACTGAAAGGCTACAGAATTAACAGCACCAAAAAGATGGTAAATCCTTAAGATTACTAAGGGATGTCTTTTATGCTCTTGCAAATTCACGTTAAGATACTAGAACTCTTACCTAAAACTTCCTCATAATCAACAAGATCAAACCAGACGACAGCTACTGATGTCCAGACTCCCAGCAGTGCAATGACCATGAACCAGGTGAAAAATGAACTTCCAGAAAGTCCTCCTTTCCTCCCATTCTTCTGTCCTCCATGTTTTGTCTCTGTTTAAAAATTAGATGAACAATGTCATTATACAAGAAAACACTTTATTGAACATCTCTTTCTGCTGAATTATTTCTCCAGTAATTTGATAGTACTTGTAATAGCAAATCATTTCAAAAATAGTTTTGACTTAAAATCTCAAAATACAAACAAAATACTTTTGAAAACAATAAAGATACTGCTTGGACTCAAAACCATATATAAAAGCCTAACTTGAAGCAATGAAAGAAATAAACTATGGATGGGCTAATGATTTTTTTAAATAAAGGCTGATATGATACATATATTCCTTCCTTCCAAGCTCTTTATCCAAATTGCCCAAATATAACTTCCTTCAAAGCTCAGTGTCTATCAACAACTTAATGAAATCATACAGAAATGCAGCCGTATCTTTTTCTCTGTCCCATTTAGTTTCTGTAAAATCTTAAAACTCTGTTAATTGCCACAGAAAGTTATCTCCCCAAAAGACCTCTCCATATTCATAGCCAGAGAAACAGAAAAAGAATGAAACTATTTAGGAAACAGAGGTCAGCGAGGAGGAGAAGCAAAGCAATACAATTCAGTCCTCATCCTTTACGAGATATACTGGGACATACAGGAACAAGAAGAGGCTCATTGACAACTGGTCTCAGTGCAGGAAACAACCTGTAAACTGCTGTCCACCAAGTGTCACTGATCACATTCTATAACTTATATTCTTCTGGAAATATTCTTTTCACAGTCCAAAGTTAAAATAATGAAAGTCAAGTAATAGTCATAGAAAGTGGTCAGCACTGTCCTTAAAAGAAAGGACCATTAAAGATTCCAATTTCCCTTAAAAAGGAATATAATAAGTATATATTAACAAGTAAATTAAGAGGATATGTCTTATCCCAAAATGGCCTTTGAGAAAAGGAAACATTTATCAACCAGGTAGAAGTAATTGTAGGACACTGCCTTTTACTTGTTGAGCACGTGTCATCTCTTTCAAAGGGCTTTCTCGTGTGGGCCTCAACAACAGTATTGTCAGTGTTCCTCAAGAGGGCATTTCTGGATGTTTCTGATAGAAAGTTCTTCATCCTGTACAACTGGACCTCACACTGCAGGGCAGCTGGCATCCCTGGTTTCCTATGGTCCCAAAGGTAAGTTGCCCCCAGTGATTTTAACAAAAACACCCCCGAATGTTTCCACACGTCCCCTACAAGAGCAGTGCCTGGTTAAGAACCACTGGGGGTAAGGAGAGGAATAATCACTCGTTTTATAAATAAAAAGATAAAAGATTCACCCAAAGTCACTAGCCCAAGCTGGGTAGATCTAGAATAAACCCTGATTCTATGGTCCTGAGTTTCCTGATACGTATGAGGGGACCAAATTACAGGATATCAAAAACCTCACTCACCCTAATCTAGAACCTGCTTTCTGACTCCTAACTCCAGTTCTAATTACAGAATACTGGTAGTAGTTTTCCAGTGGCTCCAATTAAGAATATACTGCCAATTCTTCTGGAAGAAAAAAATGAAATTCTTCTTCAAAAGACATACATATTTTTTAAACCAACCACTAGAACTTTTTTTCCAAAAGGGCCATAAAAACTAAGTCAGTTTGAGAAAAAAAGAGTGTGTGTGTGTATTCACACATAAGTGTATTCATTTTTATTTACATATCTATACTTAAGCATATAAAAGTTGATATTTAAATAAGACAAATTTCATTCTTAAAGAAAAGGTAAATTTCCTTTTCGAATGTTAAAATATTAATAGACCTATCAAAAGGGCCAGGTTTATGAGTAATCATATGGTGAAATTCACAAAAATGTGCTTACAAATAAAATATGGCCATTTAATTTGTTTCTAACATGATGAATTAAAAGTCTCCTAAAAACTGACTAAATGAAAACATACTTTATACATTAAAAAAAAATTCTTGCTGGGCATAGATCACCATGTTGCAATTAAGTTCCACTTCCAACAGGCTTCACTGTTTTGCTCTCTGAACACAGCAATGGAAGAGAAGACTGGGTGAAAACTGCAGTGTTGGTGAGGGGAAATGACAATCTCCAATATTTTTATGTCTTAAGTGTAGAAATTATAAGAATATAAAATGAAGCACCACTAAGTTTTTAAAAAAGAAAAAAATGGACCACATCTGTGGAGACGGGTACATCACAGCTTCAGTAGCAGTGTTTATTGTTTAATTGATTAAACTTCTATGAACATGAAGACTTTTTAAAAAATACTGTATGAACACTGATAGTGACTGCAGTGAGGGGGGTGAGGACTTGATAATATGGGTGAAGGCTGAAACCACAATGTAGTTCTCATGTGAAACCTTCATCAAATTGTAGATCAATGATACTTTAAAAAAAAAACAAAGGTACTATGAACATTCATGTACAGAAAAATACTGTATGAAAACAACCCTTTATGTGTATCTAACATACACATCTATGCATACATACTTAATTGAATAGAATAACAACTATAATAAGAATAATGCCTTCAGCATATCCATTTACTTCCACATATGGAACTACATTAACAGCTAATGGCTGAGAATGTTCCTCCCTTGGCTACTTATTGCCACTAAGGATCAATTTTATGTTTGCTACTGAAAATGAGGGCTAAACTTCAGGAAAATATAGGGCTTTTGTCTTACCTCCTCTCGGGCACTTTGTAACTGACACCAGTCTCATACTGTTCACTATCAACTAGAAAATAATAAGGCTAAATAAATGTAGTCCATCCTTTTATTCATCCATTTAACATTTATTCAGCATTCATGTGCCAGACATGATACAATTTTTACTCAGGAATTGTTTTCAAAATGTGTGCCTCAAGAGAAGTACACCCAAGATGATATTATTTATAATAAGCTTATAATGAAACATCCAATAAAACAAAACAATTTGAATTCCAAGTTCAATTCTTTCTCCATTTCTATCTCTTCCTTAAAGCAGAAAGAGGAAAATTTCACATTCTCAAAAGGAAAGTATAATTTACCCAGTAATACTCATCTAATTTATTGACCTGCAATACCAAATATAAGTAAAAAATGGAAAAAGGCTTTTTAAAAGATTACATAAATCTATTCACCAAAACAGAAGTGTTTGGGAGGCTGCAGGGAGAAAGCCAAACACACTTTTACCTACACAGTATTTACATTTATTTCAGACTTGATTCTAATAACGTCAATCAAATTTCCTAACCCACTGTACAAGATTTAAACAATAGCCCTTAAAGACAACCTAACCCAAATGAGTTAAAGCAACAAAGTGCTGACAGAGGGAAGGCCTATGAAGGGTATAAATACTGGCTGCCAAGAGCACACGCAGAACGTGAAAAGAGTGGCAAGATGCCATTTCTGACAGACACCTGGAGGCAAACCTTACAGTCCTTAATCTTTACTATAAAAGAGTAATGGTATTCTTATTGATTCTGTCATTAAAGTATTACTTTGAACTGTTTAAGAATGCAAATAATGTATAAAAAAATCTTAGACATTCCTTCAAAACATTTTTTAAATAATCAGTCATCACTTTAAAAGGTAAATGTCAAAAAAAGGGCAAATGTTACTCAGCCAGAATATGAAATTATTAGCAATATTTTTATCCATCCCTTTATGACATCAAATACATGAGGTGTTATTCTAATATTATTTATCTTACTACTGTTAATATTTAATAATTCCACAAAGGAAATTAGAGAATTATACTAATTCCAAAAGAGTAAACTATAAAAAGGAATCTTTCCTAACCATCTTTTTTAGGGGAACTTTTTAATTAAAACCAAACAATACACTCTTGATACATCACTCAGTAAATATGGTGCGCCTAGTCTCAAAGGGCAGATCAGTTTCTGTCCAATTAAACTGAAAAAAAGCATAGAAGATAAACCCTTCAAGAGGGTTTAAAACTCCCTAAACTCCTTGAAGTACTAAAACCAGTACTTTGTTCCAAATGTATTCTGGAAAATATCTAATATTTGTCTCTATTTCCTCAGATCAAAAAAAAAAATCTAAGAATCTTCATTTCAGTTTCCAGTTCCACGTTAGACCTGTAATCCCTGGGATTAGTCAAAAACGTTTTTAAATGGGGGTTAAGGATATGGCAGAACTCTGTGATTCATTTTTTTCCAGCTGACCCATCAAAAATAATGACCTCCCAACCAGGAAACGTTCTTGTACTTGCACACACAGCAAACCACCATGGTAAACAACAGACTGCATTTCTCTCCAAAATGAAGACTGACCTAGGGACGATTGGGCTGAGGAAAGGGACAACAGAAGGCATCCCCCAGCACTGGAACAGTCATCAGTTACTTAACTGGACTATAACCAACTGAATTACAAATCAGCCGTTTACAAGTGTTGGTTAGCATTAAGCGTTGGTGATTTTATATTTATACATAAACTCTACACATTTTAAATTTTAAGAAATTATAAAAACCATTGAGCAACTCATCAAACTGATTATTTTTCTATGTTACAAAAGTGTCGCCCTTTGGGAGCCAAGAACTGGGAGCCGGAAGTGGGTCAGAAGTAATCCACAGGGAACAGAAATGTCTCCTAAAAGTCAGATATGTATCTCATTTTCTTCTTCATGGCTACATGAGGCGCTTTATCAGAACAATCAAGTGACTCCTTCTAACAATTTATTCAAAACAGTGTCCCAAGTAGAGATATTCATGTTCTCTATGCTAATAATAGAATTCTTCCAGGGGCCACTTAGGCAGCTGAGAGTTGGAAGCAGTCTTAATATGTCAATTTTTTTTTCCTTAGGTAAATTTTCAACATAATGAGCATGGTGGGAAGGCTACAGAAAGCTAAGGTCACAGTAGCATTTTGTTTGTGATCATCTTTGCCTGGTTCTGAACACTGTGGTAGGGGTACCTGATGTGACAAACTGACACAAATAGAAAGTTAAAGAAAAAAAAACCCCATAAGCCAATGTAGCTTGCTTTGAATTAAATGGAAAGACGATCTTAACCTACAAGTAAAGCAAAAACAAACATACACAAAAATGTAAATCATCACATCATTAAAGAACAGTTGAAGGTTAATGATTCAATTTAAAAAACAAAATAAAATCCTAGTGTCAGCTCTTTGCATTTATTGTCTGCTTCACAAAAATTAGGTCAGTTTCCACAAATGGTAAGGCTTTGCTTGAGCTAAGTGTGCTAAGACAAGATGGGACTGATAAACAGCTAAAATTTCCTAAAATTTTTTATGAGATCTGAATACACACAATTCTTTAAATTCACTGTAATTTACTTGTAAGTCTATGGAAGACCAACTGTACATTTTTCTGAAGTTTGTAAAGTGCACTCTCTAACAGTACAATATACTATAAAAGACCCCAAAACATATTCAGATCAGACACATTATTCCATGAAAAATTAAACTACAGTGAAAAGTTGAGGTCTCCAGGAGTTCAATATAGAAAATGTAGAAAATGCAGTCAAAGCACTTAGGCAAAAATATTTTAAGAGTTCACAACAGAAAATAAAGCTAAGAGCTCTAAATCCCAAACCACTTTTAACCCAAACAACAAAAATATACTCACCTTCAGCCATCTTGATTTCTTCAATCCATGAATAACATACATTGAAGGAAAAAATCAAAGCCCTAACTGCACGTATTAGGCATGCCACATGCCCTTCCCCAAGAGAGCTTCAGATTGACCAACCACTCTGCGGGCAAGGCCTCTAGAGCTGAAATTGGACCTGACTGCGAACTCTGCTCACCAGTTATTTTTAGAGGCCTCTTCCTCATGGCCAAATACTGCTAATCACTCAGGCTGAAATGTACTCCTAACAACCTGAAAGCCTTTCTCCCACTTATGGGATTTATGGGATTCCTTTCTCAGTTTGTCCTATCTCCCAACTCCAAACCCTAAAAAAGTCAAGCATGCTGGAAAAAAATAAAATGGAACAAACTGTGCTGCCAGTTTGTCTTCTTGGAATCAGTCTTTAATGGTTTTAGCTTAAGTACCCCATCACTCAGAAATGAAACGAGTCTTGCTACAAAACATGGCCCCATGCCCAGAAACAGCTTGATTTGGCCCTTGAGAATCTAATCAAACACCTATATGAGAAGACCAGTACTTAGTTTATTTGAATGAAAGAGAACACTAAAGGGTAAGAAATTAATTAAGGTTCTACAAGTCTGATGCACAGGCATGGCCATCCCAAGACTGGTTCCTCCAACAGCAACAGTAAAGCAACAATTTCAAAAATGGTTCACTACAGACAGAGGGAGAGAGAGCTGAGAGAGGCAGCCCAGAGGAGGCGACCGGCAGGAGGCACAAAATGAAGGAAGGTTGTTGGGAGGGAGGGGACAGGAAAGAAGGAACGAACTCCTTAGCAGTAGTAGAGGTTTAGGAAATGCTATCTCACAGAGGGAACTAGAAAGGGATCATACAACTGCATTCTAATTTTTCCTACTTCCCTCCACCCCCATCTCTTGGGAAATAAACCCAGCCCAATTTTAGTACCACTCCTTCACTCATTTAAGATTAGTGGTTCACAGAATTCATCAGAGTTCCTATTAGTAACCAAATTAATTCAGCATAAACAGCATCTAGAGCAAGGCAGCAAATCTTTCAGAGTTGCTCCTGAGTCTTTAATTCTTTGCAGTCAAATTGAATGCTTCACACGCAAATTAAACATTCAAATGTTCCAGAGAGAAGTCAGCCACCTATAGCACCAATAGTGGGCAGCCCAGAGCTGTGACAGAGGGCACAAGGCCTCAGGGCTGACTCAGCACAACTGGTGGGTACCTCAGGTGGCCTCTAAGCAAGCAAGAGCCATTTCCCCCTCATCTTCCTCAAGGATGTATCCCACTGAAGTTAGTGTTTATGAAAATGTTAAGTGATAATGAATCATTTGTTGACAGGGGTCAACATACAAATTTATCAGACAAATATTTTGAAAGTTTCTTTTGTTGTCTTCAGACAAACAGTGAGGGTGACATGAGGTCTTCTTGGGATCAGTGGGAACCAAGCCACTATACTCATATGGTGGGTAACCCATTCCAGGCTTAAGAGACCCGGATTCAATTCCTCACGTCTTCATTAACTTTGATTTGGAGAACGTCATTAAACGTCTGGGCCTAATTTCCTGTCCTATAGAACATGCCCAGGCACTCTAGGCATGCAAATTGTTGACATCATCCACGCAATGCACTTCCACTGAATTCATCAGGACTAGTGCACAAACAGGTCTCCTCACTTCCAAGCTGCAGCTCTTTTCATGACCCTAGCCTGCCACCAAGACTGCAGAGCCACTAGGCTTCTTCTCTCCCTTAAGAGCTGTGCAAGGCCAGCTGCGTTCCAAATCACAGGTCTGTGGCCAAGTGCTGAACTGAGACAACTCTCGCAGCTGTTAGAGCTGAGAATACCTCACTCCTGAGGCTTCTTCAACACAGCTCCAATTATTCCTCCTTGAAAAGCTTTACCACACATCCTCACACATCCTATAGTTAACCTTCTCCTTCATCTTTTGCAAATTTTACAGTTTTCTCAATAAAACATCACCCCTCTTTAGTTTCACAGTGATGGCCTACCTGTCATCCTAGATCTAGACAGGGTGATTAGGATAAAGCTCTCTGACATAACACTTAATCTCGCGCATTTTTTAAGGAAAAAGACACTATGAATTCCAAGTAACTATCTCTTGTAACAACAACACAATTTTACAAAAAGTTTAAAAGTAAATTTAAGTTGCATATAGCAAATACTGTTTTTTAAAACCCTAGCAAAGACAATTGAAGTAATAACTATTCCTTGTAACAGCAGCTGGGAATACTAGCAAACTCCTAGGTCCAATAGAGACCAAACTTCTCACAGGTCCTTGGAGACCATTATTGTCAGCCTCATGCCACTGGAGACAAGAGCCACGACCTATCTCCACTGAGTCCAGGGCTCTACTTCCCTCCAAAACCTACCAGGTAGAAATACATTAGACCTGTCGGGGTCAACACTCCGTCCCCTCACACGGTCAGCTATCATTTACAAACTTTGGATCACCGTAGTCCCCTGGAGGGCTTGTCAAAACAGTTTGCTGAGCCCACTCGCAGAGTTTCTGGTTCCGTAGGTCTAGAGTGGGACCGGAGAACTTGCATTTCTAGTGAGCTCCCAGGAGATTGCTGCTGCTGGGGACACACGCACAGAGCCACAGCACTACTGCAGTGCACTGCTGTGCGAGCCATCCCTCATTCCCAGGGCCGGGGGCGGGGAAGGGGTGCCTGCTCTTACCAACATCCAGACCGTGACTTCCTTCCTCACTACCTAAAACACAGAGCAGTAACAACAAAACCCTGGTCCTCTGAGGTCCATGCTATCCAGTCATACTACCGTTCTCACCACTGTCATCGGCCACCTCCAGTGCCCTGTCCCCTCAGTGAAGCTTTCCTGCCCATCACCACAGGATTTCGAAGTCTACCTGTGTGGTCAACATAAGCAGGTTCTTTGTCCGGCACTTCCTCATCTCCAGTGACCATGTTCCCCTCCATTCTATATCCAACACAAATTCTTATATCCTTACCATGGATCTTGCCATAAGGCCAACCTAATTCACCATCCTAATTACATCTTCATTCTTACTGAAACATCTCTGTAGCTCTCCTGGCATAAGCATCCTAGCAGATTCTGTAACCCTGCTAAGAAAGCTCTGCTTGTTTGGGTCTATCATAAAGATTCCAGAATACCATGAGATATACCAAAAGTACATTTCTTTAAACAAACAAAAAAACCTTCTCTCAAAGAGAGGTCTGGCCTTGCCCTTACCTACTTGGAGGTGGCCTCTAGGTCCCCGGAATGTCCTGCCTGATAGGAGTGACTGTTTACTTGGAGGCTCTGGCCACCGGACAGTCTAACAATGTGATTTATGATGAGGCTTGGGACAGGCTGTATCAGTTCCAATCCCTGGAGAAACTGAAGACTAAAGGTCAGCCACGCTTGCAGTATGTGATCGAGCACCAATAAAAACTGCACACCAAAGACTCGGATGAGCTCCCTTTTGGCAACACTACACGTGTACTGTCACACAATGAAGCCAAGTAACATGTTCCTGAGAACAATGGAAGCTTTGTGTTTGCAATCTTCCCACTTTGCTCTATGTGTCTCTTTCTTTGCTAGTTGTAATTTGTATACCTTCCCTGTAACAAAACTGCAGTGGTAACTACAGCACTTGCCTGAGGCCTGCAAGCCATTCTAATGAATTGTCAAACCCAAGAGTGGTTGTGGGGACCCCCCAACTGGTGGCTTGTGTCTGATGTGAGGGCCATCTTGTGGGGACAGTCCCCACAGACTGTATGATTTGCCTAACTCCTTGCAAAAATCTCAACAAATTAAATAAATGATGATTCACTAACTGTATCCTTCCCCAAATTAAATGAATGGCAACTTTTCTTACATACTTAGCTTCAGTAGAAATTCCTCTTCGCCAAAAGCTAAATAACCATACTTCAGTAGAATAACGAACCTGAATTTTCAAACTTAGCGAGGTAAGAATATTCATTTATAAATTCCAAAAATGCCTACCTAAGTCTCAACAAGAGAGAGGTACTGCAAGAGAATTCTTACAGAGACTAGGGGTGACTACAGGAAGAGGAGGCTGACTTCTTACTCCCAAGGGAGTTCAGGCAAAGGACTACATGCCCACCCCATGCCATGCTGAGCAGGAGCAGAGAGAATTGGGTGGGATGGCTGCAGAGAGGGCGACGGCTATCAAGCAGCTGCACTCCTGGCAAGATGTCAGCTGCCCCCCGACCAAGTGGGCAGCCAGGGAGTACCAGGGCTTGTGCATCCTGCCAGGATCTCACTCAAAAAGGGCTGACTACCAGGTCAAGGACTCCCAGGAGCACGAGAGGGTGGGTATTCTTCAAGGAGTGGACACCCAGAAGGGTTACAGCAGTTGTATGCCAAGGGGAAGGTCTTTACCAGGCCTTCCAACAAACAGAAGCAGCATTTGGGCACCTGTCACTTGCTGGCAACCATGGTCAGCTGAACTTTTCAACCAGCAAAGAAGGCCTGTGAGGTGACAGGGGCCTTTCCTCTCTTCCTCCCCCTATCCCAGCACTGCTGACAAGTTAGAACCTAAAAGAGGCAAGGATGGTACTACCCCAAACAGACTGTGCAAGGGGGTAACCTCCATGCTTCAGTTCAGGCCTCCTGCCTTGCTGCTGATGGGAGAAAAGACACTCTGCCCTGAAAATGAGATCAGACTTAAACCAGACAGACTTTTAGGAAGGGAGAGTGACTGCAATGTTAAGGAATCTGTTCCAGAGATGGGCAAGAGCCTCTGCCACCCAGGGATTAATCTAGTCCAGCTATACACAGTGACTGGAGAAAAGTGAGGCTCCCTATATATAGCCTGTCAAATAAAAAGAGCAAAATAAAAGAGCTACAAAATGTGGTTGCATATGTTAGGTTGACCCATGAAAAACTGCCAGTATTTGACCATCCTGGCCCACAGAAATGGCTATTTCATATGACTCAAACTATATATAAGTATTTCCCCAATATTTTCTTATGAAAATTTCCAACACACAACGAAGCTGGAAGAATTTTCCAGAGAATACCTGTACCCTATCACTGAGATTCTACCATTAACATTGTATTCTAGTGCTTGCCATGTGTGTTCATCCCTCTATATCCATCCACTGATCCCTTTTATATGTATAATGCGTTTCAAAAAAATTGTAGACATTAGTTCACTTCCCTTAAGTACTTCAGCTTTTGTATTATCAAGCACAGTTCAATATTTATTTATTTTTACATAAAATTTACATCAAGTGAAAACTGCTCTCCTTTTAAGCGTATATTCCCTGAGTTTTCACAAATATATACACCATGCAACTCAAATCCTACCAAGACACAGAACATTACCACCACTCCCCAGCCCCCTCTTGGCATTCCACCCCAATCCCCAACCCCCAACCCAGAGGCAGGCCACTGTCCTTTTTTTTTCCACTGTAGGTTAGTTTTGCCTGTTCTTGAAATTTCATAAAAATAGCATCGCACACTACGTGCTTGTTTGTGTAAGACTTCTCTTCTTCAGCTTTATGTTCCTGAAAGCCAAGTATGTTATGTGCATAGTACTTCATTCTCTTCTGGTGCTGGGGAGTATTTCATTGTATAAAACCAGAGTATATCAGAGAGTACAGCCATTTTCCTACTGGTAAAACCTGGACTGTTTCCTGTTTTGGACTATTACAAATAAAGCTGCTAGGAATAGCTTATGCAAGACCATTGCTTGCACATTAGAAACATATGCTTGCACTTCTATTGAGTAAATACCTAGGATATACCCTCCTAAGGCAATTGCTGAGTCACAGGACACAGATACCTTTAGTATCATTTAGACTTGTAAGAAACTGTCAGACCTTTTCCTAAAGTGGTTCTACCATTTTATTTACCCAACCAAAAACGGATGATGGTTCTGTTGTTCCACGATCTTGCCAAAATTTGGTGTTGTCAGTCTTTTTAATTTTAGCCATTCCGGCAAGAATGCACTTGTATCTCACTGTGGTTTAACTGTACTCCCTTCAGGACCAATGTTTGAGCACTTTTTTCATGGGCTGATAGACCCATTTTTGTATCTTCCGCTGTGAACTGTCTATTCAAATATTTTGCACATTTGCCTATTAAAACTGATAAGAATTTTTTT
The DNA here is from genome assembly GCA_032199065.1 of Smutsia gigantea. NCBI lineage: Eukaryota > Metazoa > Chordata > Mammalia > Pholidota > Manidae > Smutsia > Smutsia gigantea. Next base: position 29,479 of record JAVSCE010000407.1, on the reverse strand, counting down.
GTATTTCCTGAACACCTGTCCTTTAATGGACACATGTGTTGCAAGATTTTCTCCAGGGCTATGACTTTCCTATTCGTTTTCTTAAAGCATATTTTGATGGGTAAAAGTTTCTAATTCTGGTGATGTCTAATGTATTAATTACACACATATATATTTAAACCTATTACTAAATTGTAAAATGTTATTTAACTTTAGCAGAGTTTCCATCTTCACCTCCTGAAATGTGACATCTCTGTCAGCACTTAGACACCATCACCAACAGAAGGACAGAAGCCCATTACTGGTTCAGACACTATGCCAGTGGAAAAAGATGATGAACCGAAAGGCCAGTGTGTCAACTAAGTATCTGTTAGTGGCAGGTTCCATGATAAGGAAAAGCAAGATAAATTTTGATAATTTTAAGGAATATTTTCTTTAGCTATTATAAGTCACAACAAATTTCTAAGCCAATTATTTCCCCCTCAAATTCAACTAGATGGAATAAACCTAATTCTTCCGCAACCCAAAAGCCTTGCCAATGCTTGAACCCTTCAACTTCTTTCGAAACTAGTTTGTGTTTTTATCTGTATGTTTCCCCCATTTCATGACTCACACATTTAAATTACCAGACTGTTACAATGGGAAGGAATCAAGAAGTTTCTCTCTACTGTGATTTTTCACCCTATCCACCTCATAAAATCTTTAGAAAAATCACAAAAAGCAACATATTTGAGAGAAGTGTAAGTCCGGGAAGAGGAAATCCCAGGGCAAAATACCTCTAAAAACTGAAATCAGTCAAAGGGAGAAATAAAGTTTAAAATCCGTTTATTGCTTACAAACTGCAGGCTGGGGCCTCCTCTTTCCTGCTCCAGCAGAAGCAAAACTAGCCCTCCCCCTCACCTCTCAGGAACAAATAAGCCCTCCTTGCCCAGGTAATTACCCATTGATATGGGGATGAATTTCTCTCCACCCCTGAAGAATGATGCAAATGCACTAAAGCCATACTTCTCTCCACCCTTGAGCGCCTGATATGCAGATGTACTAAAGCCAGGTGAGATATTCTAGAAATGTTACAATTTTACCCACAGAAGGAATATGGCTTACCCTGTGAAACTTTGGGGGGGGAAATCTCATTTAATAAAAAAATCTTTAGATAAGAAAGACATCAAAAATTCAGAGGCGGTTGGAGGGCCAGTTTAAAGAGCTTTACTGTAATAAATCAGGAAAATTTGCATACAGACTTTATGTTAGGTAACAATACCGCAGCAGTGTTATAGTTTTTGAGCGTGGTAATTACACTGTGGTAATATTGCAGCATATCATTGTTCTTAGGAAAAATACTCTTAAGAATTCAGAAATAAAATCATGATTTAACTCTCAAACAGTTCAGCAACAAAATGAATAAGTAAAATGGGGCGTGCGTGCCTAGAGAGAGGAATACAATGCCAAGGCATCAAAGTATTAACTGATCAATCAAAAAGAACTTTTCTTACAACTGTTTTGAAGGTTTGAATTTTTCTAATTAAGAAGCTGGGAAGATAGTTTCCATGCCTAGTATAGTCCTAAAGAATCAGATACTCAGGACGGCCAGGGCTAAGAATCTGAAACGGTGAAAGCTCCCAGGTTAATTCATGGTTGGAATCTGGTAAGTAAAAAAGAATCTTTAAAATCAAAAAGCTTCAAGTTTTAAGAATGCTTCTAGAGACAACTAGAGAAATCTGAATGGGAGTGCATTTAGATAATACTGTGCAAATGTTAAACTTCTATTGTGGTTTATGCAGGAGAATGTCCTTGTCCTAAGAGATACATGGGGAAGTAACCAAGCAAGTTGAACTCTCGTGATGCCACATCCTATTTTGAGAGTTCCCAAAAAAGAGAGGGAGGGAGAGGAAGGAAGATACACACATGGAGTAAATGTGGCAAACTGTGAGCAATTGGTAAATCCAGTTGAACGGTATACAAGTTGCCAGGTACGAGTCATTTTGCTGTTATAAAAGTTTTAAAGTTTCAAAACAAAAAGGTGGGAAAATATAAAAATAAAAACAAAATTAAACTCTTTTTAAAAAAGAAGATAAAGGAATTCAAGATAAGTCCTAAACCCAGCAGTAATGAAAAAAAACACCAATTCAGCCTCTGGTCTCAAGCTTACTAAAAACCAAAGGGAAAACTGTCTCCAGTTGATGTCTCCTCCATGCAAGCTCTGTACACCTACTCCAGCTGCTTGCAGAACATCTTCCATCGGATGGCCTGAGTTTCCCCTCCCATTCACCTGGGAGAATAAACAAAACTCTTCTGCCCCGAAGCCATTCAAACACTTGGAGACCACGATGTCCCCTAAGAGGACTCTCCGTTCCAGGCCAGCCATCCCCAGGTTCTTGCCCCATTTCACATTTCAGATGGTGCAGCCTCATACAGGGGCCACATCCAAAAGCCCATCCTCTGCTCAGCAGTCTCCCTGCCTGTCCCCTACCACACAGTCCTCACGACCAAAACTGCAATTCCAGATGAGGTGATGATGCCAGGGTTCTTGTTCACGGAGCTGAAGAATGAACTTCGCAAACACTCAAGGTAGGAGAGCTAGGGAGAAGCTTTTATTTAGAGATAAAGTGAGAGGACAGAACTCTTAGCTCATGCCAGGAGGGGACAAGGGAGCCCAGGGTGGTGCATCGTCTAGGGGATTTACGGGCAGTTGAGGATTTCTGGGAACTGAAAAAGGGCTTAGGGGTGTGGACTTGTACCACCTGCCCTGCTCCCAAGGTGGGCTGGGTTGTTGTCTGTTTGCTAGGGCTGTTTATAGTTGAGATATAGTGAAGTCACCAGTTATGCTGAGATACTCTTCTTTATTTGCGCAACACTCCAAACATTCCAGGTCAAGCTGCTCCTGGCCTTTTGAGCTTTAACTGATCTCACTGAAGATGTCTATATTCCTAGTCTGGTATCTTTTCCCTAGAGAATTAGTGTGACTCTGACTTTGCATAATGCTGAACACAGAGTTTTGACAGGGACTTCTTTGCACATTGTTACATTGTTCTGTCTGTAATTATCTTGCTTTGCTTTTTTTCCAGAGGCCCTCACCCTACTCTGCCTAAACCCATGGTCCCTGTCTCACTCTTCTCTCTATAGATAGAGACCCTAGCTCCTGCTAGGGAAAGGGGGCAACTACTGCTCTGGCTGCTTCATGTTGAGAGGGGACGCAGTAAAGGGTGCAGTTAGGTCTCTATCACTGGTTAGTTGAGAGGGCCTCGGAAGATGGGCATTTCTATTCTAGGTTTTATTTCTATTTGCAGTTTTATGGCTTCTAGGTAAGATAGTACAAATTGTGTTAGGTTAAGTGGCAACATTTGGAATTGGATTTTCTATTTTGGAGGAACAAACTTGATGAGATTAAAGAATACATGGCTGAATATGAGGACTACAAATAGTAAAACTAATTGAAATGATGGGAGAAAACAAACATCTGGAGAATAATAGCCAGATATTTTGGGGAAGCTAGAATTTTGGATTTAGTCTATGTTCTAATGATTAGCATTAGGACTTAGTATAGATAAGGCTCCATTATTGAAACAATACGTTTCTCTAAAACCACTTTTTTTATTAGAAGTAACTAGATTAAGAAAATAATTAACACTTGGCTTATTTGCATAAGTGCAGCAAGAAGAGCAATTGATTATATAGGCTCTTTTAAATGTGCTTTGCTGGAACTTTTTATGAGGAATTTTAGATTGGACTTTTAAAGGCTTCGAGGCTAGAAAGCTAAGCTAGACTTGCTATTAGGTTTTGCTTGTAGTACTCTAGATTTGGGTGAATTTTTCTCTTCTTGAGGTTTTTAAGACATTTTAAGGTTTTTGCACCTGCCAGGAAGTGACTTTCTTTACTTACTTGGTAAGGCTGCTGGGAACCCTGTAAGCAAGGTATCAGGCTAGTTCTTTTAAGGGGTTTTTTTGTTGGCTCTATAAATTCAACTTTAGTTCTTTAAAGCTGTCTGTTTGTATCTGAGTTTATGCATGCCGATCTCAGGTATGACATTCTAGTCAAAGCCTTGGTAATATAACTAGTGTTTTTAATTGGTCTTGTTATATGGAAAGCAGATCTTTATTGAACTTATGCAAATAAATATACTCCTATAAAATATTAAAATACTGAGTTTTTTAAATTCTGGAGGGATTAGGTAGAACGATAAATGTTTCAATTCTGCTTATAAAGGTATCATTTATTAAAATGTAAGTCAGCTTAAGAGAAAAAGCTTAAAACACTTTACCAGCAAGATTTGAAACAAAAAGTCATAAAATTATTTTCTTTAATTTACTTAATCTTATGTAACTATACTTGCTCTGCTGAAATTTACTTTTTTACTAGTTTAGGATATTTGCTCTGCTGCAATTTAGTTCTTTACTAGTTTAGGAGTAATAAAACAGTGACTATAAATGACAAAAGACAACAAATGACAATGGTTAAAGATCTGATGAGAGCTTGGATATTTCTGTAACATAAAATATTTAATAAAGTTTAGCATCATTTCTTTGACAGTGTTTTCTGGTAATTATTTATCAGATAAATAAGCTGAATTAGCTAAATATTTCCCCTAATGAGGAGAAAAAATTTTTCTCATATGTTTTAGGGGTCTTCTGGAAAATATTAGAGTTAACTAGAGGTAAAAGTACTTTTTTTAATTTGATTTTGGGAAACTGTCAGAAGAAAGTTTTAAGGCACTTGCTTAAATGGAATCACAGGTAACTATGAAACAATACTTATCTATTTAACTAGAATGACAATAAAAGATTTTAAAGGCAAATATAAAAGGTTACATAGCTGTTAGCCAGCAGGAGACTCACAGAACCCAAGAACGGACTAATAGTTACCAAAGGGAAAGGGACTGGGGAGGATGGGTGGGAAGGGAGGGGCAAGGGGGACGAAGGACATTACGATTGGCAGATGTAATGTTGGGGGGGCACGGGGAGGGCTGTACAACCCAGAGAGGACAAGTAGTGACTCTATGGCATCTCACTACGCTGATGGACAGTGACTGTAATGGGGCTGGGGGGGGGGGACCTGATGAAGGGGGTAGTGTAATCACCATAATATTACTCATTTAACTGTAGATTAATGATATCAAAATACTTATTAAAAAAAGGTTACATAGCTGTTAGCAAAACTTAGCTTTTAGTCTTTTTAATATTAAGATTTTATTTTCTTAAGTACTCATGATGCTGGGTTCTTGTTTGCGGAGTCAAAGAATGAACTTAGCAAACATCCAAGGTAGGAGAGCCAGGGCAGAGGCTTTTATTGAGAAACAAAGTGAGAGGAAAGAGCTCCTGGCTCATGCCAGGAGGGGACAAGAGAGCCCAGGGTGGTGCGTTGTCTAGGGGATTTATAGGCAATTGAGGATTTTGGGGGACATGAAAAAAAGGCTTAGGGGTGTGGACTTGTACCATTTGTCCTAACCTCAAGGTGGGCTGGGCTATTGTCTGTTTGCTAGAGCTGTTTACCGTGAAGTCACGGGTTATGCTGAGATACCCTTGCAGAACACTCAAACATTCCAGGCCAAGTTGCTCCTGGCCTTTTGACCTTTAACTGATGTCACTGAAGATGTCTACATTCTTAGTCTGGTAACTTTACCCTAGAGAGTTAGTGTGACCTTGACTTTGCACAATGCTGAACACAGAGTTTCAATAGGGACTTTACATTGTTACATTGCTTTGACTGTAAATATCCTGCCTTGCTTTTTTTCCGGAGGCCCTCACCCTACTCTGAATACACTCATGGTCCCTGTCTCACTCAGACAACTCATTGAGATTTTTAGCAGGAGAAGCTGCTTTGATAAAACAATTAGGAAACCCTTTGCAATCTTTTAACATTAACGGTAGACTAATAAAGTTTTGTCTCTTTAATAAACAAAAAAATTTCTACTTTTGCTGTGTACTTGGTATCAACTCACTTGCCTTAATTTCACATAGCACGACTATATCAATAATTCTTCTATAAACTTTCTATAACTTTCTTTTTACATTGTTTTTTTCTTTAAATAAACAACTGTACTTTAGAACGAAAAGTTACTTTATCAAAAGACATATTCTTTAGTATGCAGAAATGTTTCTTTTATTACTTTTAAGTAGTTTTAATTAGAACTTAATACTATTAGGTACTTAAATTTTCAGTGAACACTGAGAATAGGCTACTGTAAATTGTTACACTAGCATTCTTTAGATTGACAAATTTATGAACACATTTTATACTTTCTGGAACTATGTGATTTATAGCACAATTTTTTTCTAAGCATAAAATATGTCTAACTTATAGCAAGGCTAATGTTTTAGGTTACTACAAAGATTTTCAGGCGTTTGTAGATATACATACTATAATACACAGTAACACACTATTAAGATGTTTACTTGCTACACTTAGTTTACTCATTTTTAACAACTATGCTAGATTACTTACAAAACTTTTACTGAACATTACACAAAGTTAAGCTTCTTTTTAAGTATTTTTCTTGAAAGATTTAACAGATAACATCAACTTAAATGACTTTAGGCAAACTTAGGCAGCTGATAACTATAAGGACACGTCTGTTTCAGTTCATCTTAAATTAGCATTAAAGCTCAATATTTTCTATTAGAATTTTCTGGAAGTTTTGGAATGCTCAATTTTTACAAGTGCTTTCCTTTAGATTAATTTTCATTAATACTATCTGGAGGTAGAAAAATATTTTCTATTTACATATTTAGACACAAACATACAGATTGAGATGTAATGACTACAGTTAGCAATACTATTCATAAAAGAACATACACACAGACAAACTGATGCAAAGATTTTCTAGTTACTAATATTTAACTGCAAAATGATGGTCTGATTATAGTTCTTATTTTGGGGTTATTTTTCTCTGCTGGGCAGTTTGTATTGAGGCTAAGTGGCATTACAGAAAAAAATTAGCTTTTTTTTTAGCTTATCTGATTTAAAGTATCTCAGTTTTTAAGAATGCACTCTAAGGGTGATCAGTTTACATAACTGGGTTAAGGTCTAGATGGCCCAAGACTAACAGGGCTGATGAAGGCTTTGAATTGCTAGGGACTGTGTGTGTGTCTAGGGTGGCTGGAAATGAAATGCAAGTACAATTCTAGCACCAGTTATTTAAAGCTAGAATTGTAGAATTAGGCTGTATTGCAGAAGATAAATTTCTTTCGTTTCAGGGAGTTTAAAAACTTCTCAATTTTTGAACATAATGATGAACTTAATAAGCAGAATAGATTTTTACTAAAAAAATTTAGAAAACTAGCCTCATATTGTAGTAGTCTACAGGGCTTTTGACTATTTTCCTTTCTTGTGGAAAAATACATTTAGCTGCATAACTTTATTATATCGTATACTTCTCTCAGGGTCTAAGCTTCTCTAATTAGAGAGCTTGTATTGAGGCCAGGCTGTGTGTAGAAGATAAGGCACTTCTTTTTCAGGGTCTGGGGATCAAATTGCTCTCAGTTCTTTAGAATGCATGACAGTGGCATGTCTGGCTTTAAACTTGAAGAGGATGCTCTTTACCTGAAGAGAGAAAAACAGGTGTGTGATACCTGGTCAGTCTTTTTTCTGTGAGGGCATCTCCTCGCCTTGGAGCTTGGATGACAGTGGTTAATCACCTCCTCTGCCGGCGTACTGGACTTAACTACTCTCTACCAATGTAGTTTGTACTTCGCCTTGATTTCCCTCTTGCCTTCCCACTAAGCAAGAGTCGCCTGTCCGGTAAGTGCAGGGTCTGTGTGACTTCTCACTGCCAGAGCCATGGTCAGCAAGAGTTACAAGCTAGTTTCGCTTCCCTGCGGGCTGTAGAAAAGGAAGTGCTATAGCCCCAGGATGACTGCCTCTAAGGAAGAGTTTAATAGAATAAAGCCATTTACATGTTGGGCTCAAGGTTTCAGCTTGATTACTTCACAGACTTTATTTACATTACACAGGAGAAGGTGGTACAGCCCTAAGAAGAGGGCTTTGAATGAGGAGCAGGGGAACTTTTTCTAAGGCCAGAGATAAAATTCAGACAGAGGCCACCATGGACAGTTATGAAGCGGTTACCTATACTCTTAAACACCAATTTCTGCCGCAGCCTGGGAATTATCCTACTAGTCACCCACTGTTAAGAAATCTGATTTCTGAGACAAGAGGTCAGGGGTCATATGCAACTCTCACATAGGCAGCAGCCTAGCCAGAGGTTCACTCAGCACCATTGGATCAATCAGCCGGAGCCAAGATTCAAGGACCACCGTCTACTAGTCCGGTCTGCCCTTGGAGTCCACAGATTAGGATAGGAAAGTAGGAAATCGGCTCAGCCACACCCCAACATTCCCATCCAGAGGTGGGAGATCAAGGAGCAACAGACACCAGGAAACCTTTCACCTGAGACTTAAGACTGGTAGCTGACGCTACTCATCTTTTAAGTGGCTAACAGGTGCCAGACACATTTTTATGAGATAAAAAGTATAGCATTTAGTCAGGAATAAAAGCAAAGCATAGATCTCCTACCTTGCGGTGGTAGGCATCAGGTTCTATAAGACTGATGAAGTTAGAGGCACACATAGAGCATGTAAAGAAAGTAAAGAGCACCCCTGCCTCACTCAGAGGCCAGGGTGACCTGAAAAAGCAGGCTGAAAGTCAGAGAGACACACCTCATAGATTCCCAGTCGGGCTGTCAGGGTCCAATTCCAGACACGCGGACCTTTGAGAGACGGTTTAAAGTCTCAGCCTAGATTCTCGCAGTTGCCCACGGCTTTCCTCAGTCCCTCGCATCCAAGGAGATGCCTCTGAAAGGGAATCCTGACCTCCACTCAGTTGACTTTCCTGGCTCCCAAGGGAGATGGGGGATCCACTGAGGGAGATGCAGGGGAACCTGTCACTCGAGACTCTTGAGATCAGCAGCTGGGCTAGTCCCATTTAAGTGGCTGACAAGTGCCCGATTTTGTGTGCCACAGATGGCTTCCTTCTATGAGGACAGTGAAAGAAAAGGCAGGCTCAGATGCCGATACTCACCTCCGAAGTTATCCCAGAAGAGCCCCCAAAGATGATGCCAGGGTTCTTGTTCACGGAGCTGAAGAATGAACTTTGCAAACACTCAAGGTAGGAGAGCTAGGAAGAGACTTATTTAGAGATAAGGTGAGAGGACAGAACTCTTAGCTCACACCAGGACAAGGGAACCTGGGGTGGTGCGTTGTCTAGGGGATTTATAGGCAGTTGAGGATTTCTGGGAACTGAAAAAGGGCTTAGGGGTGTGGACTTGTACCACCTGCCCTGCTCCCAAGGTAGACTGGGTTGCTGTCTGTTTGCTAGGGCTGTTTATAGTTGAGATACAGTGAAGTCACCGGTTATGCTGAGATACTCTTCTTTATTTGTGCAACACTCCAAACATCAGGCCAAGTTGCTCCTGTACTTTTGAGCTTTAAATTTAACTGATCTCACTGAAGATGTCTATATTTGTAGTCTGGTATCTTTACCCTAGAGAATTAGCATGACTCTGACTTTGCATAATGCTTAACACAGAGTTTCGATGATAGGAACTTCTTTGCACATTGTTACATTTTTATGTCTGTTTTACGGGTGCTGTCCTGACTGTGTGGGGCCTCTTCCATAGCAGAGGTTAAATATTTTTAATACCATCCTGGATAAAAGTGTTTCCCTAAATACAATTATTTCTGGTCAACTCGTAATTCAGGTCAGCAAAACATGCTTTCAGCTCTATAAGCTAATACAGACTTAAAGACATAAAGTAAAAATCAGAGGATGGTAAACTTTAAGGCGCTTACAGTTATCTCCACACACCTGAATATTCATTCATCCAATAAATACTCTTGAAACCCCTATCCTATGCTACAGCAGTTATGAGAGAAGCCTCTTAGCTAGAGAATACTTTAGCTTAAAGGCCAGTGAAGGAGAAAACTGAATAGCAATAAAATAAAAATTCACTTTGGTTAAGTACTGTATCAGGGTAAAGGGGTATATGGGACAATACCCATGAAAATAATCACCTGGGGAGAATCATAATCTTGAATTTTAAAGATACAACATTCTAAGGTACAGTATGTTCCAAACTCTTCTTTATAAATGTTAGCATTGTTTACCTCATTGTTTTATAGTTATTAATCAAAACTGACAAACCTTACTCAAACTCAAGAGGAAATATTCATAATTCTTATCAGACAAAAAGCATCTGCAACACACTTAGGGTTAATACTATACTTACTGGTGAAATGCCAAACATCCTGCCACTGAAATCAGGAACAAAACCAGAATGTCTACTCTCATCATTTCTATTCAACATTTTATTAAGAGGTTCTAGATAGTGCAGTAAGTCACGAAAAGAAACAAAAGGTACACAGATTGGAAAGTAAGACTTTCTATTCACAGGCAATATGATATTTACATAGAAACCCAAGGAATCTTTTTTCTTTATAAACTACTAGAATAAATGAATTTTTGCAAGGTCACCTGATATAAGGTAGAAGTACAAGTTCTCTGTCTATATACTAGCATGAAATAATGGAACAATGAAATTTAAAAAAATAGTAACATATACAATAGCATCCAAAAGCATAAAAATTTAGGAAAATATTTAAGAAAAAAATGTGTAAGACTTTAATACCAAAAACTACAAATCAAGACAGAAAGAAATCACAAACCTAAACAAATGAAGATACACCACTTCCATGAATGGAAAGACCCAATTATCATTAAGATGTCAGTTCACCCAAACTTGGTCTATACATTCAATGAATTCTAATCGTAAATCCCAGCATGCTTTATTCTGCAGAAACTGACAAGTTGGCCCTAAAATGCGTATGGGTATACAAAGGACTTACAATATACAGATGTTATGAAGAACAAAGCTGGAAGATTTACATACCTGATTTTTGACTCAATACATAGCTAGGGTAATCAACAGTGTATGGTAAAGGTATAAGGACAAATAACAAAAAGCAAAATAGACCTACAATTTAAAAGGCACCAAAAGAAATCCAATGATGAAAGCAAAGTCTTTTCAACAAATAGTGCCAAAACAACTGGATACCCATATAGAAAAACATAAATCTAATCCTAAATTGATTTGAGATGGCTCTCATAGACCTGAACATAAAAACTAAAACTATATAAGAAAACAAATTCTACCACTTGCAACAGCATGGATGGAGCTAGAGGGTATTATGCTCAGTGAAATAAGCCAGGTGGAGAAAGACAAGTACCAAATGATTCCACTCATCTGTGGAGTATAAGAACAAAGAAAAAACTGAAGGAAGAAAACAGCAGCAGACTCACAGAATCCAAGAATGGACTAACAGTTACCAAAGGGAAAGGAACTGGGGAAGATGGGTGGGAAGGGAGGGATAAGGGGGAAAAAGGGCTATTTCAATTAGCACACATAAAGTAGCGGGAGTGGGAGTGGGGTAGGGTGATACGGGGAAGGCAGTATAACACAGAGAAGGCAAGTAGTGATTCTATAACATCTTCCTACACTGATGGACAGTGACTGCAATGAGGGTATGTGGTTGGGACTTGATAGTAGGGGGAGTCTTGTAACCATAATGTTGCTCATGTAATTGTATATTAATAATAGTAAATTTAAAAATAATAAAAGAAAAAATAGCAGCTGTATTATGGATACTTTCATATTTTTAGCACCATAAAATATATGAAAAATAAATAGCAAGAGGATTAAAAATAATAAATTTGGTATTGGGCATAAACAAAAAAAAACTAAAACTATAAAACTTCTAGAACAAAATATAAGAGGATAGCTTTGTGACTTCAGAATAGGAAAAGTTTCTTAGACTAGATACAGAAAACAAAAACCATTTAAAAACATGAACATTAAAAATATTTGCTATTCAAAATATGCCATTAAGAAAATGAAAAGGTAAGCTACAGACTGGAGAACTATTTGCAATACATAATCTGAAAAGAACTTCTACTAGAATATATAAATTATAGTTCACTAACAAAAAGACACAAAGGCAATGAAATATGGGGGAAGTGCTAAACAGAAACTTCACAAAAGAAGATAATGTGTGTGGCCAATAAGCACAAGAAAAAGTAATTATTACATCATTAGTCATCAGAGAAATGTAATTTTAAACTACAATGAGAAGCCACTGAGCAACCACTAGAAAGGCTAAAATTAAGACTGACAACACCAAATATAGGTATCTATGTAGAAAGACTAGAATTCCCATATATTGTCGGTGGGGTTATAAAATATATTGTCCGTGGGAGTGTAAAAGGTATTGTCCAACTACTCTGGAAAACAGTTAGGCAGTGTTTTAAATAAAACTAAACATACACCTACCCTATAATCCAGTAATTCTTCTCCTAGGGAAATGAAGACATGTCCACCAAAAAAAAAAAATTCCTACAATATTACACTATTCATAGAATGTTCCAAACTAGGAACAGGCCAAGTGTCCATCAATACAATAGATGGACACATTGTGCTATGGTCATACAATGGACTACTTGGCAACAAAAAGTAACAAAGTATTCACACATGAATCATGGAAAATATGCCAAGTCAGAGAAGTTTTATACAAAAACAACTTAGAAAATGAAATTCTAGAACAGACAATACTCATCTATGGTGTGAAAATTTAGTACAATGGTTGTCTCTGATGGTAGAGGTGGTGGTAAGAGGAGCTTGAGAGAATTTTCTGGAGTGATGGAAATAATCTCTATCTTAATAGGTTGCTGGGTTACATATATGTATATATAGGTTTATAAAGACTCTTTAAACACTGTATTAAGATTTGTGCAATTCACAGTTTGAAAATACTACCTCAGGGTGTGAAAAAAACATCAACATATGTTGAGCCCTAGTTAATGTCAGGCATGCATAAATGTTCAGGAGTTATGCATACTGATGTCTACAACCTACTTTGAAATGCATAAAAGAACAGATTAATTAATGAATTATATAATATAATGATGTTATATATGCTCATTACATTTTAATAACACTATTAATTATGTAACTGTGATATACTTCATATATTACATACATTACCATATAGTGTGATATGCTATAATTATTACATATTACCATAGGATATATAATATATTAAGGTATGCATATTTTATATTAACATAACGTATTAACTATATATCATATAATATAAAATTATATGATATAAAGCAAATATATTAAATGTTAACCACCATAAAATCGAGGCAGTGGGGTCATTACTATTTTTTAATTAGGTATATATTTTAAGCATATAAAGTATTTAGACTAAAAAGACATATATGACCTTTGGATAAAATTATAAAAAGTCAGACTTAAACAGGAAATTATACTATGTCATGTACAGAAAGACTCAATATTATAAATTGTATTTGTTCCAAATTGTTCTATAAATTCAATAAAATCCCAGTAAAAGTCCTGAAATACCTTTCATGAAAGTTACTTGATGACTAGATTCTTAAAGGTATAGCCATAGATAAGGTCCAAAAACATCAAGGACAATGGTGAAAAAGATACAGGGAAGGACTTGCCTGATCAGATATGTTGTAGACGGTAACTCAATGACATAGTGCTTCTAGATGCTTGGAACAAGACAGCCACACACATTTCTATACAACAGGTGATATGCAGAAAGAAGACATTTTCAACTAATGGCACAGGAAATTTTCATTTTTTTTAAATGCTAACTTAAATCTCTACCTCAAAATATATACAAAATTTACACTCAGTAGTTTGGAGATCTAAATGTGAACAAGCAAAATTTAAGGTATTTTAGAAGAAAATAAGAGAATGTCTCATGGTCTCTGTGTTAGAAACGATGCCTTAAAGCACAAAGGCACAAATCATTGAGTAGAAAATAGAAAAATTCTATTATTAATATATTAAAAGATTAAAATTCTGTTCGCAAAATATACCTCAGAAAATGACAATATGAACAATGGGAAACCCTTCACTACACAAACAATCAAAAGGTTCAGGATATAGAAAGAAATCCTACAAATCAAAAAATAGAAAATTCGGCAAAATACATGAAGAGGCAACTCACAGAAAAGGAAATACAAATAGCTATTCTCACTAGTAATCTCACCAGTGATCAGGAGAATGCATGTTTAAACCACAAAACAATTTTTTCACACTCACTAAACTTGCAAATGTTAAACGTACGAAGTGTTGCAGCACAGAGGTTGTATTCATTGTGGGTGAGAGTATAAATTATTAATACCACCGCTTTGGGGTTAAAAAAAGAAATGACCATATCTAATAAAGTTTAATGTATGTATTTGCTATGACCAACAATTCAACAATTCCGATCCTACATTATGCTCTCTAGAGAAATGCTTAGGCATGTACACAGTGGGATAAACAGCTACACGAGTGTTCAGGGCAGTGGCATTTTTAAGAAACAAACTAAACAGTGGTCTTCAGCATCAGGTTGGCTTAACAAAAAGAGGCACATTTGTACAGAGAAGAACTACATATATATGAAACTAAAGAGCCATAATTTGATAGGATCTCAAATAGTTTCAATCTAGTATGCCACATATGAACGTACTCACAAAACTTTTAACGTGCTAAACAAGTGTGTATATATATTCATATATTACTATAGAGAGAGATATACTATTACATATTACTATATATAGGGATACAGATAAATCTGAGCAGCCTTCATATACAGTTTGTAATAATATATTTTGCACAAATGGATACACTGCACACAATATGCAACACACCATTTTATAATATATATTTTTTGTGTCTATATATTATATATTATAAGGAAATACATGAGAATAATATAACAAATGTCTAAGAGTGGTTGGGAAGGGATAACACTAGAGAGAAGAAACCAAGAATTTGGTAACATTTTATTTCTTCACCTGTATGGTAGATACATGGGTGTTCACTGCATCATTCTTTATACCTATTTGTAGGTCTTAAATATGTAATATCTCAGATAGTTTTAAAGAGCAACACAAAGAAATATTTGTATCCTACAAGTCAGGGACATAGTTCACCAACAAAAATCATGAAATAGTTTATAAAACTCAGTTAAGTGACAATCATCTTATTCAAACTGACTTGATTCCAAGAATGCAAAAGTGAAGTTAAAAGTCAGATGTTCTTTCAACAAAGATTAGCAACACAGAGTTTTATTTTTATGTAAAAGAAAATTAATTACTCCTAAATAAAATTTACATGTGAACCTAAACTCAAAAAGGCTTTCCAGTATACCACTTCAGGAAAATTGAAATTAAAAACCAAGTGTAAAAGATGGGTAGAGGGGGAGGTATTGTGTATTTGAGTGATAGTAGTAAGAAGTAGAGGGTTAGAGACAGGCAAGAACAGAACAACTCTATGGAATGGCAGAAAGGCTGTTCAACCTATATAAAATATGAGAATATATAAAACAAACACAAAACTGATTATGGAGTGAAATTATTTTATTAAACAATATTCTCTCACTTCAAAATGAAGATGGCGCTTGCTGGCTTCTGTACACAATGAGTCACTGGGTTAAATCGGTAGGCATACATGTGGGAGAGAAGTGTTGGCATTTCTCCAAATGCACCAATAATGATTTGTGCTCTGCTGTAACTGGACACCCCTCCACCCCTGCCCCCACCCACACCCCCATTTAATTCACTAGCCATATCTGCTTTAGGGCACAGGAAGCACCTAGGGCAGATGATAAGTCATACTACAGCCAGGCAAGCCATCTGGATCTCACAGGGGGCCAAAGAACAGCCCAAACTCTTCAGAAGCGCTTATGTAACCATTTTTTGAAAGATTTATTCACTAAGTGAGAACAAAATTTCTTCTGAGTCTAATAGGTTATCTACAGTAAATCTGTCCTCAGGCATCATCACTCTGATCAGAACTAAATTACAATCAGCAATTTGCATGAGCACATAACCACACTGGCCAAAGGTAACTAAGACATGTCCCTGAAAAACAACTACCAAATGCAAGCCAAATGCCTGAAGCACTCTAATTTCAGGAAAATAATGATAAGAAAATACCATCTTGGCTCTCACACTACTAGAAGAAAGTAAAAATGTTAAAGCACTGGATTCCAAAATATGCCCCTACAGTGGCACATAGAGAAGAGAAGGAAGAAATAAACATCCTAAGCTCTAGTCCTCTAGTATAAATGGCCAGAAATGTAGGACCAAACCAGACATGTGTCTACCCAGGTAGACTTACACCTGTAAGTCCTGGGAAAGGAAATCCTGGGGCAAGATACCTCTAAAAACCGAAATCAGTCAAAGGGAGAAATAAAGTTTTAAACCCGTTTATTGCTTACAAACTGCGGTCCAGGGCTATCTTTCTCCTGCTCCTGCAGAAGCAAAACCGCCCCTCCCCTCACCTCTGGGGTACAGATAAGCCCTCCATGGCTCAGGTAATTACCATTGACATGCAGATGAACTTCTCTCCATCCCTGAGGATATGCAAATGCACAAAAGCCAGGCAAGATATTCTGGAAATATTACAATTTTACCCACAGGCCACCCTCCAGAAATCTCGCCTTACAATCTACTCATTCCCCCTCTTCCACAATGGTCGAAAAACTGGAGTGTTGTGACCAGACTAATGACATAACAATAGCAACAGCAATAAAATCATGATAATCCTCAAGCCTGAGGATTCAGCTAAATTCAAAGTCTTATGCAGATTAAGTCCACAGCCTGTCCATTCCACAGGTAGAGCAATCATCATACAGCAGCTGCAACCAGGGGGCGCATTCGGGCCACAAAGACTGTAGAGAAAGAAAATAACCTTAAAGGTGATAAAATACATGTTTTAATGACACCAGCATAAACCAATCTTGTCCATCAGGCAGGATGCATGCAAGAGAGTGGCCCTGTGATAGGACAGTGGCAGGAATGGGATCTCATCCTGGTCTAGTATACCAGACTTTCAGCCCCCTCTCTGAAGGAGTTATAGATGGGTCAATATATAAGGCTACGGGAGGTACAGGCACTGGCCATAAAGATAAAACAAAACTTCCCTGCAAGATGCTCTTAGCTCCTGGATGTTCTGGGTACACTAAGTCTGTGATTTTGGGGGGCCATTCAGCTGTTAATCCAGAAATACACACAAGGCCAGCTTCCAGGCCTTTCCCCCAAAGTGCCAGAAGGGCCAGACATCACTGGTCCATGTATCGAAATGTCCAGGGTCATGTCCATTCAGCAGTGTCTCCAGGGTTTAATGCAGTAGGGGCTGGCAGCAGGATGTTGCTCTGCTGGCCATATCCCGGCTTTAATAACTTTTCTTTGGTTTGCACATACAGTTGTATAGGAGAGGCAGCAAGGTGTGTGAGCACATCCACAGGACTCAAGGCTCCTTTATGTGGCTTCTCATTCAAACGCCACAGCACCATCCATAGGCTAACTGACCAACCCCGTAGACTACTGGTGTCCAACTTCAGGCCAGATTTCAACAAACCGTTGTCCCTCTCTATCCTGCCTGCCCTGGTAGGATTATATGGTACATGAAATGTCCACTTTATTCCTAACTGTTGCACCCATTCTTGTAACGCATGTCCAGTAAAGTGGGTGCCTTGATTGCTCTCAGTCACCTGAGGTTGGCCATAGGCTGCAAAGAGGCACTCCAGGCCCCTCTTGGTTGTTTGCTGATCTGCAGAACATGCAGGAAAAGCAACCAATAGTCCAGTATCAGTGTCCACACAAGTGATGGCATACCGATATCCTTCGGATACGGGCAGAGGCCCAATATAGTCTATTTGCCACCTGACAAGGGGTATTGGCTCCCTTACTATTGTCCCATGTTGCTGTGGGACTCGGTGTAAGTCCCTCTTAGATCACACAAGGCACTCCACTTTCAGGGCTCTGCTGACTTCTTCGAATGTCAAAGGTAAGCCCCACCAACAGGCTACAGCCCACATTGTCTTTTGCCCCGCGTGCAACAAACGCTGGTGTAGCCATTGGGCCACATCAGAGGCAGGCTTTCCTTCTAGCCAGTGCACCTGGGCCAGTGCATCTGCTTCATCATTCCCTGGGGATGCCAAAGGCAAATGGCCAGTCACATGATATACAGTAACAGTCTTAGTCTGACCAGAGGCCCATAGGTCTTGCCACAACTCTTGCACACCAAAGGGGCCAGTGATCAGCCATCCAAATGGCATGATATCATGTCAGTAGCCACAGGGTCAAGCTCTGATAGACAGCCCAGCTGTCTGCACACAACTATGGGGGAAGGCTCCTGGGTGATCATGGGCCATACTGCCTACAACTAGGCCCACTGACTGCTCTTCCCTTTTCCATCCATATTGTCTCAGGATGGAAAGCCACAGCCCTCCACTTTGGGGGCTGCCCACAACTAGAGCCCTCTGTGTACCAAGCATCTTTGGGTACAGGGGCTTTTCCCTCCTGATAAGGACTCTCGGCTACCAATGGCTCAAAAGCAAGTTCTTCCTGCTTTCCACTGGTATAGGTCACTGGCCCCAATAAGCACTGGAGTTCTCCACTTAAGGGGCTAGTAGAGAGGGCACTGCGCTGTTGTAAATATGCACCCCATTTGGCCAGTGTAGGTGTCTGTGCCATGCTACTTCGTGGCCTTTGGGTCCAGTCGCACCCACCCCACGATGGGATAGGTGGTTATTACCTTGGTTGGAGCTGTTCCAGCAATGGGCTCTGTAGCCAGCAAGGCGTGGTACACAGCAGCCAGCTGCTTCTCTATCAAGGTGTACCGGACCTCTGCTCCTTTCCATAGTTGTGACCAGAATCCAATAGGTTGACAAGTCCGTTCAAACCGCTGCCAGAGACCTCATCCATAACCATCTTCGGTTACATGACACCTAGTTCACATAGGGCCTTGATGAGTCCATTACATTCAAGGCCTGTATGGCCTTGACTGCCCGCTTGGCAGCAGTAAAAGCAGCTGCACATGTCTCATCCCAGTCCCACCTGATACCCTTTCATACCAGCTGGTATAAGGGCTTCAGAATTTCTGCCAAGTGCAGGATAAACACTCTCCAGTAGCCCAAAAGACCCAAAAACTCTTATAATACTGCCACTGTGGTGGGGGTGGGGAAAACTTGGACCTTGTCTATAACTGCTTCAGGAACAACTTTAGTTTTACCCAACCAGACAACCCCCAAGAACTTTACAGATAAACCAGGTCCCTGAACCTAGTGCTGTTCACAGCCCATCCTTTTTCCTGTAAATGTTGCAACAGTCTAGGAACTGCCCCTTCTAAATCTGAAAGAGAATCAGATGTGAGCATAATATCATCAATGTAGTGATACAACTGCACTGTTTGTGGTTTCCTCCATGTGGCCAAGTCCTGGGCTACATGTCTGTGACAGATGGTGGGACTGTGGAGGTATCCCTGTGAAGGACAGTGAATGTCCACAGCCAGCCTTCCCACATGAAGGCAAACTGTTCCTGGCTTTCTTGTGCTATGTCAATAGAGAAGAAAACATTAGCAAGTTCTACTACATAATGATACGTTCCTAGCTCATGGCTGAGGGTGTCCAGAATGTCTGCTATAGAGGGGACAGCAGCATGCAAAGGGGGTGTGACTATTCAATTCCCTGTAGTCCATGGTCATATGCCAGGAGCCGTCTGGCTTTCTCACTGGCCACACTGGGGAATTAAAAGGACTGTGAGTGGGCTGTATGATGCCCACCCTCTCCAAATCCTGTAGAGTTTCTCCAATTTCCTTGTGCCCCCAGGCAATTTATACTGCTTAGTATTTGTCACCTGCTGAGGTCCAGGCAGAGCTACAGGTGGGTGCTTAGCATGTCCCCTCAGAACTGCCTTTACCACATGTACCCTCAGTCTCAACTCACCTGCAGTGTGGTCTGTAACCACAGGCCCTGCAGGATAGATATCTACCCCCAAAACATATTCAGGGATGGGAGAAATGTACACAGTATATTCCTTTGGTGGTAAACACCCTATACCCATTGAGATTTGGGTTTTCTTCACTCTAATTGTCTTACCCCCATAGCCATCTATCACAGCAGGGGTCCCAGGAAAACACTCAGGGTTGCCATGAATCAAAGAACACTCAGCTCCCATGTCCACCAGTGCCAGGACACATTGTACATTCACAGGGGA
The DNA here is from genome assembly GCA_032199065.1 of Smutsia gigantea. Lineage (NCBI taxonomy): Eukaryota > Metazoa > Chordata > Mammalia > Pholidota > Manidae > Smutsia > Smutsia gigantea. The sequence continues at coordinate 9,427 of JAVSCE010000407.1, read as the reverse complement.
CCAATGAATTGCTAATTCTACATGTGCCCTCTGGTCCCCACCATGTCCCCCAAGGTGAGGACTTTGACACCCACCTCAGTCAAACCGCAATGCCCAATCGTCCTCCTGTGGGGGTGAGGGCTCAAGTGAATCCTGAGTACTGTCTCCCATGAAGTTTTGCAGGGACACGGGCCGGGCATGAGGCCTTGACTCTGGTTTCCATGTCCTGGACCTCAGCGGCTGGAACTGCTGCTCTGGCTTTAATTGGTGCGGCAGTTCTAACAAGATTCTATTGGGCTGCCCATCGAGTTTTTCTTTTACTAACCTGGCCTTTATCAAATCAACCCACATCTGGGTCCTCGAGACCTTCACAGGGCCTTTTGCACTTCTCCTTTCAGTCGTAGCCCGTACTTCCCTCTGTGCCCTTATCGTTTCCACCTCCCCCAGATTTGCTAAAGTACGAGTAGCCTCTCTTATGGGTTGCCCTAGGTGGGGGCAAGAGTATTCACTAGGGACCCAAAGAGATATGTGGGAGCTGATGCAGCACCAGGTTTCTCATTCCTGATGATGAACATCTCCTCATTGGGGCCCTGAGGGTCCATATTATAGATGATATTTTTCATACCCATTTCCCACAGTACCTGTTGGAGCTCTGCATGCGTTTTCCAACTACTGGGAAAATATGGTAAATCACCCTGATTTAGACAAACTACCCTGATGGCAGCTGTCAGCCATTCCAGGAGTGTCTGCTTCCCTGAGGAGTGATGGGCATTTTGCAACCACTGCCAGAGGGAAGGGTGAATCGTCAAGGGAGTCATTCTACTCATCTCATAACAATGTTTTCCACCCCCATATCCCAGAGACGTAAAAGCCATGTAGGCAGAGATTCCGATGGCCTCTGCCTATACCTGACGCTCATGTCCACCAGCTCATCCTGGGTGTAGGGGCGGAGCAAAGAGTGCTCCACAACCTGGGCAGGGGGCGACTCCTCCCCCTGAGGAGCCCATAGTTGTTTTGTTTTTATTTTCTTAATTACAGCTGGGCAGGTCTTTAAAACAGGAGAAGATGGTACCTCCGGTAGTAGCCTAGGTAGCAGATCTGCCAAATGGCCCCGCCTCCTCCTCTTCTCCCTCCGGCTCCTCCACCAATGGCTCCACCTCCACCGTATTTGGGGCTGAAGGCACCACTCTTTCCTCCCCCTCCCCCATGGCCTCCTGCAACGTGGCTTTTCCTGATGCCTCCCCCCTCGCCACTGCTAAGGAATCTTCTAGGAGCATGAACTGCCTTTTCAGTAACTCTCTTCTTTAATAGCATCCCATAGATTATAGCCCAGCTCCTCCAAGAGATGCTGAAGTGTGTCTCTCTCCTGCCTAAGTCCCTCTCTCTCCTATATAACATTTTCCACTATCTCAATGAAAAGAGAACCTATAAGACCAGCCGCTACATGGCCCCCTAAGGTCTCCAAGCAGTCTTCCAACTCATGGAGGTCTAATTCTGCAGCTTCTGGTGTTTCCACCCTTGCCCAGTTTTCAGGAAGGCCCTACCCCTTTAAAAGCTACTTTACCCTAGACCAATTCCCCACTAGGGGTTCCCAACTTGGAAGCCCCACAGCTGGGGATATAACAACAAGTGAAGCTGCACCCTCTGCCGCTGCATCCACTGGGGACCTCCCCACCATCCACAGGGGGGCTTCTGGGCATTTCCCCACCATTTCTAGGGGCAGCCCTCCCAACAGTCACACCCATTATGACAGATTTCAAGATCATAGGAATCCTGCCAACTGACGCCAGATGTAAGTCCGAGGAGAAGAAATCACAGGGCAAAATACATCTAAAAACCAAAATCAGTCAAAGGGAGAAATAAAGTTTAAAACCTGTTCATTGCTTACAAACTGCAGTCCGGGCCATCTCTTTCTCCTGCTCTGGCAGAAGCTAAACCACCCCTCCCCTCACCCCTCTGGTACAGATAGGCCCTCAGTTGCCCATGTAATTACCCATTGATATGGAGACGAAATTCTCTCCACCCCTGAGGATATACACTAAAAGACAGACAAGATATTCTGGAAATATTACAATTTTACCCACATACCCATGCACACAGTGCTGACTGGACACTGAGGCAGCAGATACTGAAACACATGAGCGAGCTCCAGCATCCCCATGTCTCCAAACAGATGGCTGAGGCTTTCCCCAGAGATTGGGTAAATGGTAGCTGGGTTCTGTGGACATACAGGTTTTAATAAAGGGAAGTTAATTTTTAAAACATTTTTGTATGTTGGTGCAGAATGATGTCAAATCACTTAGGAGATGCACAGTAAGTAGGGAAGACACTAAGTTGCCTATTTTCATGATATTAAAACAGTGTGCTGGAACACCACCAAAAGACTAAAATGTATCTGAGCTTTAATAAAGCAAAATACTGTTCAAGATGTCAGAGGTATTACAGGGCAAATCAGCAACTTTAAGGTTGATGTGCAAAAGGGATACTTACACCCCCAGAGTAGACAGAAATGTCTCCAGTGGTATTCAAAGCCACAGCATAAATATGACCTCTAGAACACGCATTCTACTTAAAACATAGATGCTACAGAATATTACACAGTGATTTCTATTGAAATAAATCATTAAACATTTTCAAGCACGCAATGGCCTACTTAGCTCTACAGCTATATATTCTCTAAAGTTTAGAACTCACTCTTACCATTAGAGGTATTTTAATGAAAACATCTGAGAAAAACAAAGGCATATAAAATTGGTTTTAGGGCTATCACATCTCTGAAAAGAAAGGAGAGTAATTCTTCACATTTGAGGAGACTGGGATTAGATTTTGAGTGACTTGCCACATGGTTCTCAAATGGATAGAACTCCAGTTCATCAGACTCCCAAACGACACTGCCTTTCAGGAGGGGATGGAATTTGGAAAGGTTCATTCTATTGGTACCAGAGAGATAAGGGGTTAAATTTTCAATACTAACTAAAAAAATTGGATGGTTAGACCACCTGAGCCTTTATCTGAGTAACCCTGTTGGTATTTAGCTAAAAATGAAAACCTCTTATTTTCCAGTAATTTCTTTGAGACACATGAGCATACAGCAACACTAAAACACACATCTTTTCTTTTACTTTCTAAGACCAACACAGGTTAATAGATTTGTTGGTCTTTTCTAAATGTGTTTAAGAATTCCTTCAGAATATTTTTTTCATACACGTGCTGCATGACCTGGGCAGGCTGGACAAAATGCAGTTAACTGAACACAGAATAGCACACAGTTCTTACAGTGGGAGAATTACGGCCTTCCTATCTTTTCATCTTATAATGACTAATGGCCATGACAGTCTATGGATAAAGAAAGGGAATTTCACCAAGGCCACTTCATTCAAGAAAGCCAAAATGTAATGCAATTTGTATCCAATAGTTACTAAGTAGTCTAAGAAATACTAGAAGTAGGAAGAAAAAAAATTCTAAATGATTAACATACATCAAGTGAATCTGCGAATGCACAAGGTTTACAGACAGTATACAAATGCTTTTAATTCTAAATAAGATAAGCCTAAATAACTAATGCTGTTAGGGTCAAACTTTTACCACTAAAGTTCAAAATCTGTTCTTAGAGATTTTGAGAGCAGTGGTTGAGTTTTTAAGTAGTTGTCTGTCCATCAAGATTTTGACTGAGAGGATTAAAGATGGCGCGGCGGCATGAGACGTGAGACAGTTGAGTCTCCTAAAACCATACATAATACGAAAATATAATTAATACAACTACTCCTGAAAGAGCAACAGGAACGAGGACTGAGCCACACTGCATACACCTGGAGAAAAGAGCACACCTCATGAACAGGGTAACGTACCAAAGCTGTGGCCCGATGAGACCCAAGCCCTTCCCATACCCCAGCTCACCGGCTGGAGGAAGAGAAACAGAGCAGGGAGTGAGTAGAGGCCTGGGACTGCTGAATGGAGATCTGCTCTGGGAGCACAAACCTACATTTCATGGTGCTTGCATGGTACTCTTGTGAGTAGGGGGTTGGAAAGCAAAGACAGGCAGAATTCCTGGAGAGACTGAGATTCCAGCTGATTGTGGAAAGCAGGGATCCATATCTGGCTGCTCTGGGACAAAAGAGAGGCGGGCAGTCTGAGAGACTTCCTAACAAGGAAGCCCTTAGCAAGAGGGCTAATAAAGGGGCAAGGATTGCACAGAGCTTACTGCTCAGGAAAAAGGACAGGTAGACAAAATTGTCCAGGTGCACTCTGCCCAGCAGGTTGGGAACTTTCACTCTCTTCATGTGCTCCAGCTCCCTAGCTGCCTACACAGCTGCAAGGAACCCCTCTCTGATACACAGCCTACTACGTCTTTCTCCCGGCCAGCCCCACCTGCCTCGCAAACCCTACCCTGGTGTTAGGCCAGCCAGAGGGAAGATCTGTCTACAGCAACTATAAACGCAAAGCATAGAGGCTTATACGTGTGTGCTCAGCCCACTGGTTCAGGCAGTTGGGTCAGGCATAGCAGCCTGGAAGCAGGAAAACAGCTCTTTCCTTCCCCTAGGCACCAATACCACTCCCCTGCAACCCCCGACATTGCTTCATGGGCTGAGCAGCTCCAGAGAGTAGAGCTTCTGGACACTAGAGGGCGCCATATACAAATATGAAGTGTCAAAGGAACCTGGTTCAGAGTAAAATTATTAATACCACTCCTGAGAAAGATTTAAATGACATCGACCTCATGAATCTTCCTGAAAGGGAATTCACAATAAAAATCATTAACATCCTCATGGAGGTACAGAAAGATATATAAGAACTCAGGAATGAATTCTGGTCGGAGACCCAATCATTGAAGAGCACAATGGAGGGTATAAAAAGCAGATTGGATATAGTGGAGGAGATGATAAATGAAATAGAAACCAGAGAAGAGGAATACAAAGAAGCTGAGGCACAGAGAGAAAAAAGGATCTGTAAGATGAAAGAATATTAACCAATCCAACAGAACAGTATTCATTGTTAATTGGGGTACCAGAAGAAGGGGTACCAGAAGAAGAAGAGAGAGAAAAAGGGATAGAAAGTGTCTTTGAGGAGGTAACTGCTGAAAACGTCCCAAATCTGGGGAAGGAGATAGTCTCTCAGGCTATGGAGATGCACAGATCTCCCAACACAAGGGACCCAAGGAAGACAACACTAAGACATACAATAATTAAAATGGCAAAGATCAAGGATAAGGACAGACTACTAAAGCAGCCAGAGAGAGATATAAGATCACATACAAAGGAAAGCTCATCAGGCTATCCCTCAGACTTCTCAACAGAAACCCTACAGGCCAGAAGGGAGTGGCATGATGTATTTAATGCAGTGAAGCAGAAGGGCCGTGAACCAAGAATACTTTATCTAGCAAGATTATCATTTAAATTTGAAGGAGGGATTAAACAATTTCCACATAAGCAAAAGCTGAGAGAATTTACCTCCCACAAACCATCTCTACAGTGTATTTTGGAGGGACTGCTATAGATGGAAGTGTTCCTAAGGTTTAATAGCTGTCACTAGAGGGAATAAAACCAAGTGAAGAAAGTAGAACAGCTAATACTAAGCAAATGCAAAATTAAAATAACTATCCTCAAAGTCAATCAAGGGATAGACAAAGAGTACAGAATCTGATACCTAATATACAAAGAATGGAGGAGGAAGAAAAAGGAGGAGAAAAAAAAAAGAACCTTTAGATTGTTGTTTGTAATAGCATATTAAGTGAGTTAAGTTAGACTCTAAGATAGTAAGGAAGTTAACCTTGAACCTTTGGTAACCACAAATCTAAAGCCTGCAATGGCAATAAGTACATACTTATCAATAATCACCCTAAATGTAAATGGACTGAATGCACCAATCAAAAGACACAGAGTCACTGAATGGATAAAAAAGCAAGACCCAACTATATGCTGCCTACAAGAGATTCACTTTAAACCCAAATACATACACAGACTAAAGGTGAAGGGATGGAAAAAGATATTTCATGGAACTAATAGGGAGAAAAAAACAGGAGTTGCAATACTTGTATTAGACAAAATAGACTTCAAAAGAAATAAAGTCACAAGAGACAAAGAAGGACATTACATAATGATAAAAGGGTCAATCCAACAAGAAGATATAACCATTATAAATATCTATGCACCCAACACAGGAGCACCTACATATGTGAAACAAATACAAACAGAATTAAAAGGGGAAATAGAATGCAATGCATTCATTCTAGGAGACTTCAACACTCTACTCACTCTGAAGGACAAATTAACCAGATAATGTAAGTAAGGAGACAGAGGAACTGAACAACAGATTAGAACAGATGGACCTTACAGACATCTACAGAACTCTACACTCAAAAGCAGCAGAATATACATTATTCTCAAGGGCACATGGAACATTTTCAAAAACAGATCACACACTAGACCATAAAAAGAGCCTCGGTATATTCAAAAACACTGAAATTGTACCAACCAGTTTCTCAGACCACAAAGGTATGAAACTAGATATAAATTACACAAAGAAAATGAAAAATCCCACAAACACATGGAGGCTTCACAACTTGCTCCTAAATAACCAATGGATCAAAGACCAAATAAAAACAGAGATCAAGCAATACATGCCGACAAATGACAACAATAATTCAACACTGCAAAATCTATGGGACACAGCGAAGGCCCTGCTAAGAGGAATGTATACAGCAATACAGGCCTACCTCAGGAAAGAAGAACAATCCCATATGATTTGTCTAAACTCACAATTAACGAAATTAGAAAAAGAAGAAGAAATGAGGCCCAAAGTCAGTAGAGGGTGGGACATAATAAAGATTAAAGCATAAATAAATAAAATCGAGAAGAATAAAACAATAGAATCAATGAGAGCAAGATCTAGTTCTTTGAGAAAATAAATGATATAGATAAACCCCTAGCCCGTCTTATCAATAAAAAAAGTCTGCTCACATAAAAGAATCAGAAATGAGAAAGGGAAAATCACTATGCACACCACAGAAATACAAAGATTTATTAGAGAATACTATGAAAAATTATATGCTAACAAACTGGATAACCTAAAAGAAATGGACAACTTTCTAGAAAAATACAACCTTCCAAGGCTGACCCAGAAAGAAACAGAAAATCTGAACAGACCAATTACCAGCAATGAAATTGAACTGGCAATCAAATACCTACCTAAGAACAAAACACCTGGACCAGATGGCTTCACCGCTGAATTTTATCAAACACTTAGTGAAGACCTAATATCCATCCTCCTCAAAGTTTTCCAAAGAGTAGAAGAAGAGGGAATACTTCCAACCTCATTCTATGAGGTCATCATCACTCTAACACCAAAACCAGGCAAAGACACCACAAAAAAAGAAAATTACAGACCAATATCCCTGATGAACATAGATGCAAAAATACTCAACAAAACATTAGCAAAGTGAATTCAAAAATACATCAAAAAGATCATCCATCATGATCAAGTAGGATTTATTCCAGGGATACAAGGATGGTACAATATTCAAAAATCCATCAACATCATCCACCACATCAAGAAAAAGAAGGAAAAAAAAACACATGATCATCTCCATAGATGCTGAAAAAGCATTTGACAGAATTCAACATCCATTCAAGATAAAAACTCTCAACAAAATGGGTATAGAGGGCAAGTACCTCAACATAATAAAGGCCTTATATGAGAAACCCACAGCCAACATTATACTTAACAGCAAGAAGCTGAAAGCTTTTCCTTTAAGATAGGGAATAAGATGCCCACTCTCCCCACTTTCATTCAACATAGTTCTGGAGGTTCTAGCCACGGCAATCAGACAACACAAAGAAATAAATAAAAGGCATCCAGATTGGCAAGGAAGAAGTTAAACTGTCCCTGTTTGCAGATGACATGATATTGTACATAAAAAACCCTAAAGAATCCACTCCAAAACTACTAGATCTAATATCTGAATTCAGCAAAGTTGCGGGACACAAAATTAATATGCAGAAATCTGTGGTATTCCTATACACTAACAATGAACTAGCACAGAGAGGAATCAGGAAAACAATTCCAGTCACAGTGCATCAAAAAGAATAAAATCCGTAGGAATAAACCTAACCAAGGAAGTAAAAGACCTATGCTCTGACAACTCCAAGACACTCAGGAGAGAAATTAAAGAAGATACCAATAAATGGAAACACATCCCGTGCCCCTGAATAGGAAGAATTAATATTGTCAAAATGGCCATCCTGCCTAAAGCAATCCACAGATTCAGTACAATTCCTATCAAAATACCAACAGCATTCTTCAACAAACTAGAGAAAATCATTCTAAAATTCATATGGAACCACAAAAGACCCCAAATATCCAAAGCAATCCTGAGAAGAAGTATAAAGCTGGGGGATTATGCTCCCCACCTTCAAGTTCTACTACAAAGCCACAGTTATCAAGACAATTTGGTACTGGCACAAGAGCAGACCAATAGATCAATGGAACAGACTAGAGAGTCCTGATATAAACCCAACCATATATGGTCAATTAATATACGATAAAGGAGCCATGGACATACAATGGGGAAATGACAGCCTCTTCAACAGCTGGTGTTGTCAAAACTGGACAGCTACATGCAAGAGAATGATTTGATTATTGTTTAACCCCATACACAAAAGTAAACTCGAAATGGACCAAGGACTTGAATGTAAGTCATGAAACCATAAAACTCTTAGAAGACAACATAGGCAAAAATCTCCTGAATATAGGCATGAGCAACTTCTTCCTGAACACATCTCCTCGAGCCAGGATAACAAAAGCTAAAATGAACTCATGGGAGTACGTCAAACTAAAAAGTTTCTGTATGGCAAAGGACACCATCAACAGAACAAAAAAGCATCCTATATATATTTGTAAATGACATATCCAACAAGGGGTTAACATCCAAAATATATAAAGAACTTACACACCTCAACACCCAAAAAGCAAATAACCCAATTAAAAAATGGGCAGAGGATATGAAGAGACAGTTCTCCAAAGAAGAAATTCAGATGGCCAGCAGACACATGAAAAGTTGCTCCACATCACTAATCATCAGGGAATGCAAATTAAAACCACAATGAGATATCACCTCACACCTGTTAGGATGACCAGCATCCAAAAGACTAAGAACAACAAATGCTGGCGAGGATGCAGAGAAACGGGAACCCTCCTACACTGCTGTTGGGAATGTAGGCTAGTTCAACCATTGTGGAAAGCAATATGGAGGTTCCTTAAAAAAGTAAAAATAGAAATACCATTCAATCCAGGATCCCACTCCTTGGAATTTAGCCAAAGAATACAAGTTCTCAGATTCAAAAAGACATATGCACCCCTATGTTTATCGCAGCACTTTTTACCATAGCAAAGATATGGAAGCAACCTAAGTGTCCATCAGTAGATGAATGGATAAAGAAGAGGTGGTACATAT
>JAVSCE010000406.1:0-37420 GCA_032199065.1 Smutsia gigantea | reverse complement strand
TTTTGTTTCAAATGTTGCTGATAAAATGTTTTAAGCTTTTCTCTTAAGCTGACAACAGTTTAGTAAATGACAATATCTTTATAAGCAGAATTGAAACATTTTTCTTTCTCTCTACCTAATACAATAAAAATGAAGGTGATTTTAGAGAAAAGTATTGTTTCAATACCGCAGCCTTGTCTATACTGAATCCTAATACTAGTCATTGGGACATAGATTAAATCCAGAATTCTAGTTTCCCCAAAATATCTGGCTATGAATTCTCCAGATGTTTTAGTTTTCTCTTATCATTTCAATTAAGTTTTACTTGTCTAGTTCTTATATTCAGCCATACATTCTTAATCTTGTCAGGTTGATCCAAAATGGAAAAGCCAACTCCAGATGTTGCTACTTAACCTAATAACACAATTTGTTCTATTTCGCCTAGAAGCCATAAAACTGCAAATAGTAATAGAAATGAAACCCAAGATAGAAGCACCAATCTTCCAGGCCCTCTCGACCGACCACTGATGGAGACCTAGCTGCACCCTTAACTACGCCCCCTCTCAGCATGAAGCAGCCAGAGCAATCATCACCCCCTTTTCCTAGCAGCAGCTAGTGTCTCCATCTGTAGAGGGGGGAATTAGACAGGGACCTTGGGTGGAGTCAGAGTAGGGTGAGGGCCTCCGGGAAGAGCAAGGCAGGATATTTACAGTCAGAGCAATGTAACTATGGGCAAAGAAGTCCCTATTGAAACTCTGTGTTAAGCATTATGCAAAGTCAAGGTCACACTAATTCTCTAGGGTAAAGATACCAGGCTAGGAATATAGACATCTTCAATGAGATCAGTTAAAGGTCAAAAGGCCAGGAGCAACTTGGCCTGGAATGTTTGAGTGTTCTGCCAGTAAAGAAGAGTATCTCAGCATAACCCATGACTTCACCGTAAACAGCCCTAGCAAACAGACAACAACCCAGCCCACCTTAAGGGCAGGGCAGGCGGTACAAGTCCACACCCTAAGCCCTCTCTTCACATTATCAAGGTATATGTGGTGTGGGATGCATCCTTCCTGCTCTAATAGATTATCCCAGAAATAGTCATAAAATATTTCTCCGAGGACTGTGACGACCACTTGAAACTTTTAGATCCTGCCTCTGTTGCAGTTGCAGCTGCATTCATCCTGCCAGTTCCTGGACTTGTCAGTGGAACACAAAAGGAAATATCTAAACCTGTGCATATAGCAAAACAACGAATTTGACTGCTTCCATATTATCTGAACTTGGGCTAGGAGAAGTGCGAGTTGCAGTGCTTCAAAATTGGGCTACTATAGACTATCTGCTGTTAAAAGAACATACGGGATGTGAACAGTTTCCAGGAATGTGTTGTTTTAACTTGTCTGACTCCTCTCAAACCATCAGAATCAACTAGACAATATTCATAATATTATAAGTTTTCACAAATGCCTGGGTTACTTAACTGGTTTTCTTGGTTTTATTGGATATGGCCCTTAATTGTAGGTCTGTTTTTGTTACGTATTTGTATTCCTGTTCTGTTAATGTGTGTACATAATTTAATTAATAGCCTGCTAAAACCTATACAGGCTTATGCTATTCTACAAGAAGTAATGTTGTAGAAATAATCTTCTCACATTTTTCTTCTGTTTGCTACTTCTATAACTTTTCTTCTCCCTTCCTGAATACAACCGTTTTTCTAGAATTTGTGTCTCATACATAGAATTGTAGTGCATCAGAGCCTTTCCAGCTAATGAGGATACCTCAAGACAAGTGCTGGGCATAGTAGCCATGAAGCATAAATTTTCTAAAAGACAGAAAGCTAACCTCTTCAAAGAATACTACTTCTCTCTCACCAACTTTATATTTCCCTGTGTAGCCCCGGAAGACGGCTGGTTAGCCAGAGACGGGTAAGATTCCTCAAAGGAGGAACAACCCAAGACAGGCACAGTCACAGAGGGGCCATCAGGTGAGAAACTTGGGGCCAACAGAGGTGAGGCTTAGAACCTCACCCCCCCAGTTTTGAGAGAAAGCTTCTGCACCCATGGCTGTTTTGCTGCCCTTGCCCAACTCAGATCAAAACTCCGTCTATAGGCATAGACCTGATCACCTGCAAGTACCTTCTAATTGCACTAAATCTACTTTCTATCTTTATTTCACATCACGTAAATTCAAGAAGTAGTCTTTTATTTCATACTGCAGAATATGGAGAAGTAAACTATGTTAAAAAGCCTTCTGTTAGAAACTGTACTTGCTATATTCTTTATTATATCTATCTACTACTTAAAAGAAAAGGGAGAATGTGGGATTAATACTTAAAGTAATATAGAAATCAAATGTACAAATACATATGACTTGATTGTTTTTCCTACAACTTGATGCATGATCAAAAACAGAATGATTAGAGCCAAAACAGTTCCTACGACTCATGACCACCCTCACATGGTTCCGGTATCCCTGAGGAGCATCACGCCCTAGGGATAGACTCAAGGTCAGATAATGATTATGTGTGATCGTGTGTTGACCCCCTACTCAGAATTCTTTAGATATTTAAGTTCATTTGCTTAATAAATATGAGGAGTGCCTTTTCGGCATTACTCTTGTGCTGCAACGCCTTGAGTCCCCTGGCTGGCCTTTCGAATCTTCAGCATTCTGTCACGTTCCCTCCAAATCTGCGGGTCAGAGGCAGGGGGGAGCCGACAGTTGTGACAATTAATGAAGAAAGGCACCTACTATATGGTGAACACTTAATTTCTTTTTTTTACCCTCTATATTATGTCTGTGTAATTTGCTTTGCTTCCTTTAAATAGACTTAAGGAAAGAAATCCTTGACTCCTCTTCACCTTAAATCCTACATCCAGTTCATCAGCAAATCCCTTTGGCTCTACCAGGGTGGACCTAGAACCCAAGATTAATTTGTCTTTAGTAACTATCTTCAAATTAATTATGTATCTTCTTAATAGCAATTTTCCTAAATCTCTATCTCCAGGATTTTTGTTTGGTTTTTGAAGGATAAAGTTATGGTCTGAATCAAAAGACTTTCACTGAATTGTGATCTTAAATAATTTCTATGTGGAAAAGAGAACTTACATTATTAGTTTCACAGGATTTATTCTTCCTCAAAGAAATTTTTATTTTTACTCTTTCCATAAGGATCCTAATGCTCACAAATAAATGTTTAGATTCTGTTCCAGTGTACTTTTTCATATAGTAAGATAACCATCTCATAATTTTTATTAAATGTTGTGCTTTTTCCATTAAAAAAAACTGTGTTCTAATGTACTCTAATTGACATTATTGTGATGACTGATATTTTAGTCATGTTCTTTAGCTTAATTGCAGTACTGGCTACATTGTTACTTTTAAGCTTTGCTTTCTTAGAAAATCCTGTCTAACTGACATAAGGCTCTGCATAGCTATCAGCTCCCCTTCCCCCAATGCCCTGTCTCTCACATCTGATTTGTTAACTTCAGTGCTTGGAATAGGCACGTGAACATGCTAGTTGTATGTGGCACTCTTGCCCCTTGCCTCAGTGCTTTCCCCACATTTGAGTGCAAAGAATGCAGACAGTTGGTGGTATTTTCAAATGTGAAAATTTTAACAGTTATGTGTAGGATTCAAGTTGTTGGAATACCCTTCCCTCTCACCTCCTTTCCATCTTCAAATCCCACTAAAATGAGAGATAGGTAGGTGGAGAATGATTTCAAAAAAAAAGAGGAAGAAATCCATATTAATGATAGAAAATAGGGAGAATACAAAAAGTGTATCAGAAATTATGAAGAATATCTTGATTATGTTAAGTAGATAAAATTGGACTGATGGAAACTAGACTCAGGAAACCCAACCCAAAACAGGTCTAAGAGAAGACCTCTGCAGAAGTACATACTGTTCTTCTCAACAAGCTTGGGCAGAACTCCAAGCTCACAATAAGCTAGGGCAAGGGAACCAAACAGGCTATGGGGCAGTCACCAAATGGAGCAGCTGGGCCAGTAAACCTGTAGTGTAGTAGTTCTCAACTTTGGCGGAATTTAGAATTACCCAGGAGCTTTTAAAATCCTGATGCCCAGGCCTCAGCCCAAACCATTTAAATATAAATCTCAAAGGATGGAACTCCAGGCATGAGTATTTTTCTGAAAGTTCCCAGGTAATTCTAGTTTGCCACCAAGGATTGAGAATTACTACTCTAGGGTTTGGCTGTGACTTTTGCTCCCAGGCTAAAGCCAGTAAGGCCAGATTTCTAAAATAAAATAGGGATCTACCTCAGAATACTCCATATGTTAGGACTCGGACTAGAGAATGAACATCTAAAGTATCTTTGGATTTTTAAAACAGATTTGAAGGAAGAAAGCATGCATACTAAATATGCCAACTACTTAGTAAATACACTAATGTGTTATGCTCCTGAAGTAAACTTTTTCATACATTACCAGTGGTAAATGGTGTCCCCAAACTTCCTGTGCACATCATGCTCAGCACATAGTAAATGCTCAAATAATATCTGTGGAATCTTCACCCACGGATTTCCACAGTCAGCCTACCCCTTTTAGGTAAATGCCTGCTATGGAAATATACCCAGCTGGTTAGAAAAACTTCCAGGTTACTGCAATTGTGATCTTTCTGAATCCTTTTAATATGACTAGACAACAAAGAAACATCAGCAAATACCATGAAAAAGAAGCACCAAGGTAGACTAAGAAGAAACAGAACTTTGAAAATACCAGCTACTATCTTCAGAGATATTTAACAGCATATTAAATTCCTAAGTCAAAAAACCAGCTTCTCTGAAAAAGGAAGGGGAGGATAAGAAAGTTTCTGGAAATTAAGAATATGATTGTCAACTCAGAGGAGGGGGTGTAAAACAAAATGGACAATCCAAGAAATCTGAATTGTTAATGTGATAGTCCAGGATATCTCAGAACATGGAATAAAAACAAATGAAAGTGAAAGGAAAATTAGAAGGCAGAGATGAAAAAGGATAAACAATATACATTTAATCAAATGTTTAATAGAAGAAAGTTTTCTAGAGAAGATAGAAGAGTCTTAAGATTGAAAGGGCCAGTTGATAATGGCACACAGGACTAAGGCGAGGTTTTTCATCGAAATACATCCTAGTAAAATTTTTTTTCCATAACATGACAGTGAAGTTGGGTACATTTATTTTGAAAGATCCCTGAAATGGTAGAACTATAATATTTAAAATAAAAATAGCTTAGTAGTCTGGAAGCTAGGTTCTTGGTCATTTTAACAAAATGTACAGATGGCAAAATTGTCTAAAATGATTTTCTTATTCTGGAGGAAATCGTACTTATTAATTGTTAACATTGATAAAAATATATATACTTTTAAATGGTTTGTTTAAAATTTAATGTTAGAGACTCGTAAGAATAGCATTTAGAGGAACTTCCAAACCACCCAGTGAATGTATTCAGTACTGACATAACAGTATTGAAATTAGACTAATTAATAGCCCTACTATGGACTCCAACTATTCAACTTAAAGGAAGTCACACATCTTTCACTGTAAATCAAAAGCTAGAAGTGATTAAGCTTAGTGGGAGGGCACATCCAAAGCCAAGATAGGCCAAAAGCTAGGCCTCTTGTATCACACAGTTGGCCAAGTTGTGAATGTAAAGGAAAAGTTCTGGAAGGAAATGAAAAGTGCTACTCCAATAAACATACAAGGGATAAGAACCAAAACAGCCTATTGCTGATAATGGAGAAAGTGTGAGTGGTCTGGATAGAAGATTAAATGAGCCACAGACTCCCTTAAGCCAAAACCTAATCTAGAGCAAGGCCCTAACTCTCTTGAATTCTGTGAAGGAGGAGAGAGGTGAGGAAATTGCAGAAGAAAGGTTGAAATCTTGGCGGAAGTTGGTTCATGAGGTTTAAGGAAAGAAGCCATCTCTATAACATCAAGGTGCCAGGTAAAGCAGTAAGTCCTGGTGAGGAAGACTAAACATTTTCAATGTAGACAAAATAGCCTTCTATTGGAAGAAGAGGCCATCTAGGACTTTCATAGCTAAAGATAAGTCGAACAACATAGTCTGGATGACAGCACATCTGTTACAGTATGGTTTACTGAATATTGTAAGCCTACTTTTAAGAGCTCAGAAAAAATTCCTTTCAAAATATTACTGCTCGTTGACAATGCACCTGGTCACCCAAGAGCTCTGATGGACACAAACAAGATTAATGTTGTTTTCATGCCTGCTAACACAACATCTATTCTGCTGACCATATGTCAAAGAGTAATTACTTTAAAGTCTTATTATTTAAGAAATACATAAGGTTATACCTGCCATAGATAGTGATTCCTCAAATGGATTTGGGCAAAGCAAATTGAAAGGCTTCTGGCTTTCACCATTCACAGGATTCATATTTCACCAAGGATTCACTGCTATTAAGAACATTCATAATTCATGGGAAGTGGTCAAAATCAACATTCACAAGGGTTTGGAAGAAGTCTTCAGGTAGAGTAAAATCTTTTTGTTATAAAAAAATCTAGCTAATGGATTATTTATTTTAGAATAGTATAAAAAAGCAAAAGATCCATATCAGTAAAGAGTTTAAAGAGTTCTTGGAATTTACTAAAAATGGGAGTACTGACTAATATTTTCAAAAAGGAAAATTCCTATAAATGAGTGAAAATTACTACCATTTCTTTAATGCCCTGTTTTCAGGTTAATTGTTAAATAAATATTTACTTTCGGGCCCAAAATTGTGTGCTTGGCACTGTGAGGTACAAAAGAAACATAAGATACTGCGGTTGCCTACTCTTGAGTTTTATTCATACCTTGACAGCTCTCTCTGGGGAGCCAGTAAGTGGTTTCTTACACCAAGCTTTAAAGCATGTTTAGTCTAGTATAATTTACCACTGATTGCAGGAAAATAATCATAGCTAACTTCCTTTGACTTCATCTCTGTATATCCACATGTAACAGAGTTTTCACATAGTAGGCCCCTACATATGAATGAGTGAATGCCTGGTACTGAGCTAAGAGCTTTAATTCTGTATCTAATTTAATCCTCCCAACAATTATGAGTTAGCTAATATTATTTCCCCTGTTCTATTGATGAAGAAACTGAGCTTCAGGTAATTTAAAAGACCTTGCCCAAAGTCACAACTGTTAAGTGCTGAATGGGACTGGAATCTAGGTCTGACTGAAGTGGGACACCAGTATAAAGAGTAGAACAGTGAAGACCTGGGTCGGTATAGAAGTTACTGCTGTGTGTATGCGTCCTGTTTAGACTAAGATACCCAAGTCATTTGCATAAATGTTATTCTATTCAAGTAGTCAGCTTCCATGTCTGCTTCACTGTTCCTCAGTTCCACAAGCAATCTTACTATTTGTTCATCTCAAATAGTACAAAATGGCACAGAGAAAGAAGGGAGGCAGTTTGGGGGAAATTTGACCACCATGCCTGAGAGGAACAGTTTCTCTCCTAATCAGTGATTAATATGTCTCTCCTGATTTTAGAAATCCATCTTTGCTTCCTCATTTGCCTTTTCAGGGGGTCATTAAGATCCTACTGTCTCTTGGAGGCTCTGCTCTATTAGGCAGAAGGAAACCCATTTGGCATGAATTAAACAGCAAAGAAAACCCTTCCCAAGTGGGAGTAACCTGTCACAACCTGGTTTTCTCTGGCCAAATGACCGGTCTTGTCTAGTAGTAATGCCATTACAACACTCCCATTCAGATCCCCATGACCCAGTAATTGTTTGGGGAATGAGTGCAAAGCTATCAGACACCAACTGCTTTAATTAGAAAAGGGAAAAACAGATACTTACCAGAGCTAACATCTTTAGGTTGAAGTCTTTACAGCACTTTTTTTTTTTTTAGGTTATAGAGGCTCTTTCTCAATTTTGCTTCCTAAAATATAAATTATACAGTTTTTGGGTTCTTGCATTCCAGTTTCTGTTACTGCAGTATATTCTCTTTCCTTTCCCCCCTATTTTAATCAGAGTACAAATTGCTGTCAGCACATCGAGTTCATGTGCCAGCCACATTCAGAACAGGGTGTTCTGTGCTCTTCAAAACAAAATTGCTCTAGGGCAGTAAGAGAACAATAAGTCAGAGCTCCAGTTTAAGTGATGTTTTGCAGCAGACCAGGCTCACTTGATGTGGTTACACTCGGATTGTGCAGCTAAGCTCTAGTGATTTGGTTCGGTTTGACTTAATGGGGTTTGGAGGACCTCTCCCACTTTAAGTTACATAGGTTTTTAAGTCAAGAGAAAATGTTGCCCCTTTTTAACTTGTGTATTTCTTTTTCTACCAAAAAAGCCCTAAGTAGAAGCATCCTGTATGTACTTTTATTCTCTTTGGGCATGTCATAGACCATTTACTTCCCGTAAATCATGCTGGTTGGAATTAGCAACAGACCCTCCTGAGCCCGTAGAGGCCAAGCTCCCCGTGAGTCATGATGGTTATTATTAAATATTTATTAAAGTGAGTATTCGCACTAAGAGATGCAAGGTCAAAAGCAACCACAGTTCTTCCACAGCCAGAGCTGCACGGTTTTCTTTGGCAGCAATTGTGGAGACTACTAAAAAAAACACTGGATCTATAGGAGCTGGGCATGACTGCATCTCTCGCCGCCAAGGGGACCTACTGTGGTAGTCAGCGGGCATTTCTTCTCCAAGGTGGGGTGTGAGTTCTTGTCAGCTGTCTTGTAGAACTTGTCACACCAGTGTTCCAAGTTTAGAACCGAGTTAACAGAGCGATAGCCTTTGCTACTCAGAGATGTAAAGAATCAATGGGCTGTATACTCCCTGAGGCTATGATACCTCCCCTTGCTCTGACAGTCCAGATAATGTCAGTATTGAAAAGTGGTGGTTTTAAGTATACATATAAACTGATGTGTGTGCATATCAGTTTATCAGTTTAAGATTTTACGGTAATATAGGTAGTGCTTGTTGAGATCCAATTTAGAAGAGTTAGATTTACCAGGAAAAAAAGATTATGTATAAGGTAATAAGTATGAGAGTTACTGCAAATTTGTATCTTCCTATAAGGTGGCTGCAAACATTGGTTCTGTCATTTACTATCTGTCTTAAACAGACCAGCTGCAATGAATGTTTCTGTTTTTTGGTTTTTGCTTTCTTAACTGTGCCTTCATTATAATTTGACTTGAACTTTTTTTTTGCTTGCTTGCTTCACTTACCTTTACCAATATGTTTATTAATAGCCAATCTTTTTTTTCCAGTATGATAGGTTATATGTAAAGAGAACTCTGAAATTTTTAATGTTATTTTAATATTAAGTACACGCATCAAGCTGAAAACCAGCTTAGGAAACTGACACACAGGCAGGAATCCTTTGCAAAGTCTGTGAATTTCCTGTTTTGAAAACACATTCAAACTTGATCAAAAACCACAATGAATGTACTGATAGTCTCTTCCCCCACTAAATATACTCTCCTGTTGGGAGGAAAATACCTCTAACAATAAACCTCAGACAAAAAGATCTGTCAACCAACTGCTGAGTTACTAGCATAATAGGTCTCAATACTTGATATTCCACAATGTGTTTGCTGAAAATTTGCTCAGCAAATCTTTTTTTGTGAAAAGTGTCTTCGCATTAGTCTAAATCAGATTTAAAATTACTTAAGAACACAAACTTTTCAGATCCCCAACTCCCTTAGAAACATTGGCTTTTGCTCTAGTGAAAATATCTTAAGCCCTAGACTCTCTGCAGAACCTCTCTAGTATGTATTTGAAAATAATAAAGTTGAATTTATTTTGAAAAATTTTCTAATTCAGAAAAACTTTCAATGTGCTGCTGCAAGTTGAGTAAGTTTTATTATTATCTAGAGTATTCCAAAAGTGAGTGTAATAGAGAGGAACGTCTGTATTTATGAGAATGGGATGTAGAATAAAACTCTTCTATGCCAGCTCTGTCCTGAGAGCCAAGCTAGTTCTTGCGTTTGTTTGGAGGATCCAACTTGAGAGTCAGGCTTTCTCTAGTTTGTCCCTAGCTTCTTAGACTCTCCATCCTGTGGCTGCAGTGGGAACAAATAAGGATGATATTAATCTAAGTGAATTAGAAAAGGGTAGAGAGCCTCAAAGTATAAATGTTCATGTAACATTTTGACCCCTAGTGTCTACACCATTGCTATTTACTTTTCAGGGTTTGTCCAATTTCTCAGGCCTGGGCTAAAGGTAACCCGATTAAATGATTAACTTATAGGAATTAGCTTTGAAGCTGGTTTCTGGCTTATATCAAGAGTTACATTACTGGTTCATAGAATCATAGAATTTTAGAGATGCAAAGGACCTTTTAGGTCATGTCATTCAAAAGTAGAGTAAGTTGGAACTGAATTTGTATTTAGAAAATTATCATTGTCTCATGGAATAAGAATAATAGAACTAGTGATTTTTAGTCTGTCTAAAGCAAGTTACTAATTTAAAGTAAAGCAACCAGTCTTAGAAAAGCAGCATTTTAGGAAAACATTACATTTGAATCTAGGCCATTATATTAGAGAAGTAGGAATAAAGAAAGACCTAAATGGAAATTAATGAATATCCTTAATATTCAAAGTATTTAAGAAGTTTCAAAGAATTGTTTATCCTAGGGGGAAAAAAAGTCTAACTGATCAAAAATATATATATTTATGTATTTTTTCCTGTTTTATCTTGAAAAAACATAAAAGCCCCTTATATCTAATATGAAATTACCCTGGGAATGAGCTGAGTGAGTTTGAGTGGGGGGAAGAATTAGGCCCCAAGAAGTTGACCTCCTAATGTTTCAGAGGATGTGGTTAAGTAATTTGATTGGTGAGGCTGTGGTGACTATTCATCCCTTCACACTTTACATTTATTACACCAACAAGGGGTAGAGCTAGGTTAGTTATTGACGATGTTGCCTTTGGGTTTTCCACTTTTATTCAGATACATTTGTGAATGAAATTAAGACTAAAAAAAAAAGAGCTTCTATATATTCTGTTAACCTTTATGTGTCATTGGGGAAATAGCCATTCAGTTGTTTTTCACCCAAGCATCTGAAGCCAAGATGCAGTTATAAATGTTTAAGGCATTACATATTTGATAACTAAATTTGTTGCATTTTGATAATTATCTGTTAAATAATGCAGTCTAGATCCTATGTTATAGGTGAGGAAACCTCTGTCATATAGTAAGTTTAAATTAAACCTATTTTCTGCTTTGTTTTATTATCCACTAAGCTATCTTATTGATACAGTTATCAGTTTTATAAGTTTAAGCTTTAAACATAAATATGATTGCTCTTAAATTTTCAGACTGGGTAGACTAAGCTTTAACAAGACATTCCATGTATGTCTGTAAAAATGAAAAAGGGTAAATACACATCTATCACTTCGCTAACTGAGCCAGTCTTGACAGGCAGCTTTGCTGACTGTTCCATCCCTTCTGCCTCAGTCCACCTGGAAGGCTGCTGTGATGGAAGGATGTTTGATTGCAGAGATGTGGTATTCATTGTCGGGGAAGGAGAAGACCATGACATTCCAGTTGGAATTGACAAAGCCCTGGAGAAAATGCAGCGGGAAGAACAATGTATTTTATATCTTGGACCATGGTAAGCAGCATATCAGTGATGTTATCTAAAGAATTGGGATACACTTGCTTTTTCAACGACCATTTTTGTATTTTCAGTGAAGTTAATGCTAACAATGGAAATAATTAAGCCAAGCTACAGTTGGTCAGGGAGTGAATTAATAGGCCCCTTATGACATTGCAGAGGTGTAGGAGCCTGTTTACTTGATTGATGTGTGTTAAGGACAGGACAGGCAAGTTTTTCTTTTTTATTTGTTTTGCTGCCATATTGCCAAGAGAGGAAGCTATTGGTCCTTCTCACATGATTCTCTTGCCCCTCTTCTGTTTTCTCTAAATTAAGCTGGAGGCAGTAAAACTTGTGGGGGTTGGAAGTAAAAGCAGTATTTGGATGATTTATTCCCACTTGAATTTGTGCCACCTGTTCTTATACAGAGTCCCTGAGAAAGAGTCTTCTTCCTGGATCTAAAGGCAGCGCAGGTGACTCGTATTTGCCTAAATTTTTCCCATCATAAGAATATCCATTAGCACTTCCAAGCTTAGAACTATCAAACACTAACAGTCTCTCTGTGAAAACATGTTTGGTAGTATTTTTAGATCTAAGATTATACAGTGAATCCAACCCTTCTGTCTTAAAAAACGGACTCTTGAGAGAAACCAGTGTGTTTTGATTCTCTTTGCATGAAAGTGCGTCTCCTTATTCTTGTGTCTGCTCTCTCTCTCGCTCCTTGGATTTCAGTCAGTAGGATTTTGAGTTACTGAGAATCTTGATGATCTGCACTTACCAGTAAGGTAACATGGTGCCTTTTGTACACTTGCTTGCAGCGTATTTACCTATGGCCCTAACACCGGAGCCATAACCCTATTCTTCAAGTGATGTTTCAGCCATGCCACGACCCACATGAAATCCTCCCAAAACGCTCTACACCTTGAATTCCATAGAATCTTCACTGCCTTTTATTTATTACCGTATTTCTCTCTATCATAATTCTTTCTCCACTTCAGTGTGTTTTACTTATATTTACTCTATATTTGTAGTTCACCCTTAGGTGAACCTGTTTATCTCTTTCTAGAAGGAACTTTTTTAAATAAAGTAATACATAGAGAAGGCTGTCTCTTCCATAACCAAATAATATCGAATCACTAGCATCCATTCCAAAATTATAGTAGTTCTACATTCATATAAAGAGAGTGGTATTTATTATGTCCAATATATGTTTCCAGATTTAAGCTCCTTGAGGATAAGTTCTATATACCTTGTAAGCATATATTATATGACTCAGTTTGCTACATTTTAACCTAGCTGACAAGTCAGTTGTGGGGACACATGTCTCAGTTTAATGGCAAAGAGAAACAGAAATTATCCTTATATTTATTAAAGCAGATAATTTCCTTGCCCATGTTTACATTGTTGTATCATTATGGCTAAACCCTGCTATGCAACTTACCAGCTGTGTGCACTTATGCACATCACTTAACTCTCCTAAGCCTCAGTTTCCCCTTCTGTAAAATGGAGATGAACAATATCTACCTCATAAAGTTGGGGAGGACTAAATGAGATAGTGCATGTAAACAATATAGCAAAGTGCCTGACACATACAAACCCTCAGTATATTAGCTAGTATTGCTGTTGTGATGTCTCTTCCATTTACCCTAAAACTACAAGAAAAAGAAAACCCTGTTTTAATATATGGTAGTTTTTTTTCGATCTTTTCAGTCATAAAAGTGTTGACAAGTTTTCATAAATTTCTAGGAATAAGAGTATTTCATTTTCATATGTCTTATGGAAATAATTTAGCATAGTTAGAACGTGTTATTTTCTCTTCAAGGCATTGGTTGGTATGTTGAGGAGCTACGTAATGGGCGTTTTCTGCAATATGAGACTGTCTGCCCATGCACTACATAATATTATCCATATGTGTAGGAAATCCCTACATACTGGCATGTTGTGAGTTCTTGCAGTGAATTTCCCTGCCTTGTTCAGTTTTCCACTTAACATAGCACACTGCTTCTGAGTGTTGTAAATATGGCTGTTGCAAATACATGCTCTGTATCACTCTTAGTATCACTCTGTACTTCAGTCTCCAAAGGTTTCCAGGGCATACCTTCTCTTCCATTTCTGATAGACTCCTTGGCAGGATGTTTCCATAATAAGAAATCCATAAAACACTTCCAAAGAACTCGTTTTCTCTTTTCTCATCAGCACAATATCTTTTATATTGTTTTAAATACCATGACTGATTAATCTTTTTTTGTTTTAGGTAAAGTATGATGAGTTTTAACACTTTTCTTTTTCCTTCCTTTCCTTATGTTTGTGCCCTGCACCAACCCCAAACAAACTGCAGTCTTCCCAAAGCCGTAGTGTCTGATTATGAGGCAATATGGGTCAAAAACTAAACAATTGTTTAGGGACACATGAAGCCTGAATTTAAATCCTGGCTCTACCATTGCTTCTTTGCATGACTCCTAGGAAGCATGTCTCTCTGAGCCTCAGTTTCTTCATCTGTAAAAAGGGAGCAATTGGTAAGAACTTTTGGTACAGTGCCTCTTGTATGTACATAAAGGCTTAAAAATGGTCATCAATAGCCATTATTTGTATCTCTACTCTCCACAGGCAATGATTAATTCAAGGACATTTATACCAGATTCCTTCTGCTACTATATAGCCCCATTTGTCTTTTGGTTAAGTCCTGGAATTCCATCTGTGGTGTTCTCTGTAAGGTGAATTTGTGTGCCCTGGGTCCTTCCTTGCCCAGGCTGATCTGGCATAAGTCAGACAACTTTCTGTATAATGTGGAAGTCAGGTTAGATGCTTCCAAAGCAGTTTGGTATAAGTTTACTCCTCCCCATGATGATGTGTTACACATACATCTTCACAGAATCTCTTCATTTGAACCCAGGAGAGATTATAGAAATAACATCCTTGTTCAGTCTTCTTTAACTCCACTGATGGTAACCAGGACAGTTTGGTGCCTCCCTCAACCCAGCCCCTACACCATACACCCCAGCCATGGAACCCCTATTTGTGAGTTCCTCTAAGGCAGCTTTTCTCATTGGCACTATTGACATTTTGGGCTCAATGTTTCTTGGTTGTGGGGCTGTCTTGTGCATTGTGTCAGGATGCAGCAGTGTCCCTGGCCTCTCTACCCATTAGATACCAGTAGCACCCCCACCTCAGTTGTGACAAATCCCAAATCTCTAGACACTACGAAATTGCTGGGAGACAGGGGAAAGTTTAAATAACCCAACTGAGAGCCACTGGTCTAAAGTAAGTGCCAGGTCATCTGCTGGGTGTACCTGTTTAGCACAGGCCTCCAAATACAGCATGCTGTCAGTAAACACATGCTCAGGAAGGACTCACCTCCCTACCTAGTTACCAACACTTAAGGAATGTTCTTTATTTACCAGATGGCAGAAACAAAATAGGAGATATATACGTCTAAGAGCTCAAAGTAGAAAACTAGTCACCACTTTCTAAATTGGCCACTGGTAATTATGTCCTCTTTTACTTCTTTGCTGAAGATACCCTTGGCCCTGCTATTAAAACTACCACACCCCATTCCTACCAGCTCTCATTGTATCTCTGCGCCTCTCTCTGGCTTCAGCTTCCATTTTCTAGTGTAACAGTGGCGGTGAATGAGTAAGCATTTTCTTCCTGAAAAACTCAGGCAAGAGGTAAAGAAAAGTACAGGTAGCAAGCTGGAGTATTCCCTATCCTAGTCCTTTTACTCCAGAGAAAATGAATGGTATTAGTATCCACCTGGTTTTTGCATATTTCAACCCATAGCCTGATAGTTTGGGTTTACTAAGTTTTTTTGCATATTGTATATATTAAAGAGTAATTTGGCTTAAAACAGATGGGAACAGAATATATTCCCATGAACACTTTCCTAATATGCTGGGCATTATTCTGAATGCTGGGAAATCACTGAGCCAGGCAGATGAAGCACCACCAGAACTTCCATTCAGGTAGATGTGTGTTTCTTGAATGCCTTAGATGTGTTAAAGATCTTAAGTGATCCAAAAAAACAAATTTATACATCCGCAGTTATTTTATTAAATTTTGCCTAAAGGTTTCATGTCTTACGGTGGTATAGGCACAAAGATAGGAGAGTATTTTCTCTTGATGAGGTGTTAGGGCTGTTCTTTTTGATTATGTATTTGTTACATCATTTGTGTTTTCTAGTGTGCTTGTTAAAAGTCTCAGAGAAATACTGTAAGAATGTATTTCCTTCCTGATGTGTGAGCCTTTCTCCCCATTATCTGACTAGAAGCAGTACTATTGGAAGGGATAGCACTTACAGTTAAAAGCTTGCTAAAACGTTACCTCTAACGAACAACACTATAATGATCACATGCCAGTCTTCTCTGTCCTCCTGCTGATGAAGCTTTGGGAAAAATCCCGATAGCCCAATGATGGCTGTTTTATAAAAATAACAAGATGCAAAATCAAACAGAAAAAGGCAGTGACATTTAAAATTGCACTGAACAAGCAATCCCAAGGAGTACAAGTGTTGCATTACATGGGAATGTGAAGGAGAAAAGAAAACTAATCTAGCCCAGCTTCTTAAAAACCCACAGCAGTGATACTTGGCACACTCTTCTGATCCACATCAGGTTTGTCTTCAGGTCTCGGAGGTGTGTAGTTCACAAATGATAGCTCTCTGCTAATGTGATGCCTCAGAAAACCGAAGGAAGTGCTTGGAAATACACCAATTCTTTTAAAGTTTTATTTTTTTTACTTTCCATTTCAGATATGGTTTTGGAGAGGCAGAGAAGCCTAAATTTGGCAATGAGCCTAATGCTGAGCTTATATATGAAGTTACACTCTTTAAGAGCTTCGAAAAGGTGAGAAAAATACCAACTTCTCTGAAATCATGGTAGATTTCTTCTCCACCCATTTCCTATAAATATAAGTATCTGACATTACTAGATGATGTAGATAGATGGTATTCACTTGTATGTTGTGCTTTTCATGATCAAGTTTGTCTCTTGTCTCTGACACTGCTATTAGAGTATGGGACAACTGATAGAGCACAGCTGATGTATAACTAAAGAGCTCAGTGTTCTTATTTTGTTCCTATATGTCAGCCTTTTTTTTTTTTAAGTTTTTTGGGTAGGATCCAAGACTTGTTCCCTTATGTTCTTTTTGTACATTTTTTTCCTGGGTTGAAGACAAAAAGTTTCACATTCTGCCAAGCAGCTCCTTGGGGGAGTGGGGTGCAGTTTTCCAGTGTTGAACGGATTGTACCCTTCTTGGAAATCATGAAGAGGCCTTCTCTGTGGCTCTAAGTTATTATCCAAAGTATAAGGCTTCATGGGCCACCAGGCTTGGTGACACGGGACCTAAAAGGCAAACTTGTTAACCCTAAGCCTTTCCTTTTCATACCTGTCCAAGTAGAAAAAAGACTGTCAGTTGCTTGGATTCCAGAAATGGGTATGCCTTCTTGAGCGTATTCCCATCTCAGGCCTACTTCTGGAGGCTTCCAGCAGCAGCTTCACTAGACAAGCACAAAGCGTATGCCTGAGCTAAGTGTGCTGTTGTGTCCGTCCGGCTAAGTCCCCTGTGCATCACCAAAACCCTACCCTTCCCCAGGAGTCCCAAGAACTGCATTTTGTGTGCCTTTTTATTCCCATAGAGCTATACCTCCATTTTCTGTACATTACACTTTGGACTGGAAACTTGCCCGTTCATTTCTATTTTATTAGGCTCAGAAGGGACATTACTATCCTGTAGGGCTGTACCTTCTGGCTAAGAAAGTGAGGGGAGGACTGTGCTGGGATTCACCCCCAACATTGATGTTCCTGATCATGCCCCTCACACTTCATGGTCCCCACAACAAGCCTATGCTCTAGGGATGACCATCACGTGTAACCTCTTCTGAAGGCCTTCTGATCCTCAGCAGTGATCTTTCAAAGCTGTTTATAGCACAAAGTGCTTTTTATTTTTAGAGAGAAAATAATTTTTAGCATCTGGCTCTATAGGCCTTTGGCTTTATTTCCATTTTAAGGAAGTAGCTCCCATCCCTTCCTGCCCATAGCCCAGTGGACAATGCCTGTTTAGGAGCATTCTCACTGTGGTGTGCCCCCATGAGCCTGCCCAGCCATCACTCCAAGAGTGTATTTCACGCAGCAATGCTTGGTGTATTTGTAACTATGTGAAGGTGTGTGTTTTTACTGGAGGCAACATGATTTCATTCTCTGCCCTGTGGTATTAAGAATATAGCTGACCCTCGAATAACACAGATTTGAATTGCTTGGTTCCACTTAACATGGATTTTTTTTCAATAAATATATTGGAAAAGTTCTTGGAGGTCTGTGACAGCTTGAAAAAACATTTTCTTTTCTCTAGTTTATTGTAAGAATACAATATATAATACATGTAACATACAAAATATGTTAATCAGCTTTATTATTGATATGGCTTCTGGTCAGCATTAGGCTATTAATAGCTATGTTTGGGGGGAGTCCAAAGTTATACTTGGATTTTCAACTGCATTTTCAGTGCACCTCCAACCCCCACATTGTCCAGGGTTCAGCTGTACAGTTACATGCCATAAAGACTGAACCCAATATAAAAAATGCAAAGGACTTTTTATTACTAGATTTTTAAATAATAGAGCTAAATTGTTAGGAAGCAATATGGAGTTGCCAGAAAGAACTAGCAACTCATTTTATTTAAACGGGATGGGAGGGGAAAGGAGTGTGACAGCAGTGAATAAACCACTAACTTGTCTTTTGAATAGAGAGAATTTTACACTTACCCACTCAAGTTTCATAAATCCTACACAGTAAACAACACTGATACAGCCACTGCCGTTTTCCCTAAAGGACCCCAAATTATTTTATTGACTCTTTAGAATCCTTGCAGATCCAGCTGTTTGTAATGAAAGTGCAGGCGTCCCTGGATTCATACCTAGAATGGTGTAATGATATACACAATACACAAAGTAGATGAAAGTGAAATCATTTATTTATGGCTTTGAAATGTATTTTTGCAACAGCTTTACCCTCTCATTTATGATTTACTAGAAATTCCCCAGTATACATCTGCAAGTTGATGCCTGCATGTTGGAGGCTTCAGTGTATCTGGTTGTTTTAGAGCAGAGAGACAACTACATGAGCCAGAAATCTTTAACTTCTGTTAAAAAGTTATATTGGGTTAAAATATACAACTGTGACTTGACTACAATAGTGTTCCCATTTTAGAGTTGAAAACTGAGGCTTGAGAGAAACAACTTGCTGTTACAATAGCAGTTTAGTGGCACAGTTTGCAGGAGTGAAATAGGGGACCATAGCTTTCCTTGTGTGGCCTCGACTTATAATTCCAAAGGTGCTCAAGAGTTTATGTTTCTTACTGTATTTTTTGCCTGCTTCTCCTCTTGAGTAACCTGGGTCAACCTGAAGCTTTGTCATTGTGAAGGTGAGTTCTAGCCTAACAGTCAGTTGGCAGTGGCTGACCGTTTTAACAGTCAGTGTGTTTTGAGTTGTGGGTATCCTCTGGAAGTAGCTACTGTTCTTACAGGCACGAACTGATGCTTTTTCTTCACTATTCATCTAACCATTGTCACAAATTTACACAACAGGCCAAAGAATCCTGGGAAATGGATACCAAAGAAAAATTGGAGCAGGCTGCCATTGTCAAAGAAAAGGGAACTGTGTACTTCAAGGTATGTGAGTCCTTGTACAGTCCTTCTCCATCTCAATTTACTCAAATGTCAATGAATTGTGCTGACATTCCCTGCTCTGAATTCTTTCAACACTCTTCTAGGTAAGAAAAAGCCTGAATTTTTATAAGTCTGTCATTTTCAGTGTAAAAAATGGTGAGAAAGAATGAATTAATGTGACAAAAAGAATACAAATACCTCTTTCACACATTTGACTCTAGATTGTAACCCTCCATAAAGGCAGACCAGGTTTGTCTTGCCCACCCACCACTGTATCACTTAAAGCCTAAAGCATCTTGCTCAGTACACAGTTGGCACTCAACAGACATATGTGGAATGAAACAAAGAATGGATAGAATAATTGTTAGCAAATGAGAGAATTCATAGGGGTAAGTTTGACATCATTTCATTTTCCTTTCCGCTGTCTTGGTGAAATCACTAAAGCACTGACAGAAGGAAAGAGAACATGCACAGATTTCAAAAGAAACTGATAGAAGGAGAGCAATAATTTCTTCTAATGGCCAAGGTGATCCCTGCCACACTTGCTTTGGTGAAGAATCAGCAGAAATTCCTGAATGATACTTGTCATTGATGCTTCTAGAAAACCCTTTCTAGTAACATCTAGGAATGTGGTATTTCCTCACTTAGATCTTAAACCCCCAGATCTAAGAAAAGAGAAAGAGCACTTAATTCAGTTCTAATCAAAATGCTGTATCCATTACTTCCCCACCCCCAAATATGTACTTCCTCCATGTAAAAAGGAAAGAGCTTAGTAAGGAAGAAGGAGAAAGAATGGGAGTTTTGTCAGAATTTCTTTTTTTAATTGCCTCTGCAATCCATGAACAAAAATTAAATGATGTTTTCAACAATCTGAAGCAGTGATGCATAAATGTACTTCAGCAGGTCTTTATGAAGCATCCTCTGTAAGACATGCTGTTACACTGACAACCTTGTCTGCATGGAGGAGAGGCAATGTTAATCCACATGAAACAACTAGAGAATTAGGTTAGGACTCTATAACCAATACAAGGCAAAGGGCAAATGTATGATTATTGTTTTTCATACTTTGAGAGGAGATCCATTATTGGGTCATGAAATCAAGTTAGTTGAATTATATAGTAAGTATAAATTTTGTTACATAAAATTTTTGTTTAGCTGTTAGTGGGTACTGGATCATAATTTAAAACATTTCTTACTGTGTGTTATAGTTAAACAAATTTGAAGTCCATTTGTATAGGTAATATATAATTTTATTTATCTGTAACTATTTATTACATATATTAAAATAATGTATGTATCACCAGAAAGCATTGGGATATGGTGGAATGAGCTTTGATTGGGAATTAGGAAAATTGAACTTTGTGGCTCCAAATGATTTAAAGCCTTTCAGGTCCGAAGGGGTTATTTTTTTTTAATATAATTTATTTTATTATCATTAATCTACAATTACATGTGCAATATTACGGTTATTAAACTACCCCTTCATCAGGTCCCCCCCACCAACCCCATTACAGTCACTGTCCATCAGCGTAGTGAGATGCTATAGAATCACTACTTGTCTTCTCTGAGTTGTACTGCCCTCCCCGTGCCCCCCCAACATTACATCTGCTAATCGTAATGCCCCTTTTTCCCTCTTATCCCTCCCTTCCCGCCTATTTTCCCCAGTCCCTTTCCCTTTGGTAACTATTAGTCCGTTCTTGGGTTCTGTGAGTCTGCTGCTGTTTTGTTCCTTCAGTATTTTTTCTTTGTTCTTATACTCCACATATGAGTGAAATCATTTGATACTTGTCTTTTTCGGCTTGGCTTATTTCACTGAGCATAATACCCTCTAGCTCCATCCATGTTGTTGCAAATGGTAGGATTTGTTTTCTTCTTATGGCTGAATAATCTTCCATTGTGTATATGTACCACATCTTCTTTATCCATTCATCTACTGATGGACACTTAGGTTGCTTCCATTTCTTGGCTATTGTAAATAGTGCTGCAATAAACATAGGGGTGCATCTGTCCTTTTCAAATTGGGCTGCTGCATTCTTAGGGTAAATTCCTAGGAGTGGAATTCCTGGGTCAAATGGTATTTCTATTTTGAGTTTTTTGAGGAACCTCCATACTGCTTTCCACAATGGTTGAACTAATTTGCAGTCCCACCAGCAGTGTAGGAGGGTTCCCTTTTCTCCACATCCTCGCCAACATTTGTTGTTGTTTGTGTTTTGGATGTTGGCCATCCTCACTGGTGTGAGGTGATATCTCATTGTGGTTTTAATCTGCATTTCTCTGATGATTAGCGATGTGGAGCATCTTTTCATGTGCCTGTTGGCCATCTGAATTTCTTCTTTAGAGAAGTGTCTATTCATGTCCTCTGCCCATTTCTTAATTGGATTATTTGCTTTCTGTTTGTTAAGGTGCATGAGTTCTTTATATATTTTGGATGTCAACCCTTTATCAGAACGTTTTTTATGAATATATTCTCCCATACTGTAGGATGTCTTTTTGTTCTACTGATGGTGTCCTTTGCTGTACAGAAGCTTTTCAACTTGATATAGTCCCACTTGTTCATTTTTGCTTTTGTTTCCCTTGCCCGGGGAGATATGTTCATGAAGAAGTTGCTCATGTTTATGTCCAAGAGATTTTTGCCTATGTTTTTTTCTAAGAGTTTTATGGTTTCATGACTTACATTCAGGTCTTTGATCCACCTTGAGTTTACCTTTGTGTATGGGGCTAGACAGTAGTCCAGTTTCATTCTCTTACATGTAGCTGTCCAGTTTTTCCAACACCAGCTGCTGAAGAGGCTGTCATCTCCCCATTGTATATCCAAGGGTCCTTTATCAAATATTAATTGACTGTATATGTTTGGGTTAATGTTTGGATTTTCTATTCTGTTCCACTGGTCTGTGGGTCTGTTTTTGTGCCAATACCAAATTGTCTTGATTACTGTGGCTTTGTAATAGAGCTTGAAGTCAGGGAGCGTAATTCCCCCTGTTTTATTCCTCCCCGAAGGGGTTATTTTTTAACGTGAAAAGTGAGGAAGTTAAATTAGAAGATCCCCAAGTTTCTTTCCAGCCCTAAAATTATTTGAGTTTCTAAACTCTCAAGAGAAAGTTTGTGTTTTTTTCTTTTTTAATATTAAGTGAGGTTATTGAATACTTTTAAACTACTCAAGTAAGATTCCAAATGGGTTATTTTTAGACCCGAATATGCAATACACTAGAAAAAAAAGAAAATGTTCTGTAAAATCCCTCAAGGGCATAGGGTCCTGAATGCTGTTTCCTACATACCTCTTTAAATGTATTTTTGTATTTCCCCAAACTTCTAAATAGAATGTTAACAGTTTGGGGTTGAAGCTTTTGGCATTTGACTAGAATTATATCAACTCAGTGTAGTAAAACAGCCCAGCTATTCAGAAGCTTTGATTGACTGCGGATGACTCAGAACTTTAGGGGCTATTATTAGTGACGAAATCATGTTGCAAAGCTAGCTGTGTCCTGAATATATATACAGAGAGCACCAGAATTAGTGATCAGTAGCAAAAAGCAGCACTTCAGTGTTTATACAGCACTTTGTTCCTTCTTAGCATTACAACTGCAATAGTGGTTTGTGTATTTCTTAATACTATGAATCCTTTTAAAAGGACTGTTTTGTTTTTTTATAAAATCTGGATCATCAGTCACACATATGGAACTTACTTTTTTTAACATGCAATTTGATAGACAAAATCTGTCAAACCATTAGTCCCTTGGGGGAAAATTAATGAAAGGTTTAAAACCACTGACCTAAGACTTTTCTCCTGGAATGTCTTTGAACATTTTGTACTACTAAAAACTTCCCTGGAGGTACCTTCATAATTATAGGTAAAAGATCCCAGCAGTGATCCTAGTTTTAGCTGTTAGACTTCAAAATGTTTGGTAGATCGTTGCCTGCACACATTCCCTTTTCAAATTTGAGGGCAGGTTTCAATCTGCTGTGCTACCCTACGGGGCCTCTTCTCTGGGTATTTGACTTGGCACATTGTACCCATGCACAGAGTCCAGATCTGTGGGTGAGAAGAGATGGGGTGAAATAAAAACCTACATTTCATTAAATGGTCTGAATGCACCAATCAAAAGACATAGAGTTACTCAATGGATAAAAAAACAAGACCCATCTATATGCTGCCTACAGAGACTCACTTCAAACACAGACTGAAAGTAAAGGGATGGAAAAAGATATTTCATGCAACTAATGGGGAGAAAAAAGCAGGAGTTGCAGTACTTGTATCAGACAAAATAGACTTCAAAACAGAGAAAGTAACAAGAGACAAAGAAGGACATTACATAATGATAAAAGGGTCAATCCAACAAGAGGATATAACCATTATAAGTATCTATGTTCCCAATATAGGAGCACCGACATATGTGAAACAAATACTAACAGAATTAAAGGGGGAAATAGAATGCTATGCATTCATTTTAGGAGACTTCAACACACCACTCACTCCAAAGGACAGATCAACCAGACAGAAAATAAGTAAGGAGACAGAGGCACTGAACAACACATTAGAACAGATGGACCTAATGGACATCTACAGAACACTCCATCCAAAAGCAACAGGATACACATTCTTCTCAAGTGCACATGGAACATTTTCAAGAATAGATCATATACAAGGCCACAAAAAGAGCCTCAGTAAACTCAAAAAGATTGAAATTGTACCAACCAGATTCTCAGATCACAAAGCTATAAAACTAGAAATAAATTACACAAAGAAAACAAAAAAGCCCACAAACACATGGAGGCTTAATAACATGCTCCTTAAATAATCAATGGATCAATGACCAAATAAAAACAGAGCTCAAGCAATATGTGGAGACTAATGACAACAATAATTCAATGCCACAAAATCTGTGGGATGCAGCGAAGGCTGTGCTAAGAGGGAAATATATTGCAATACAGGCCTACCTCAGGAAAGAAGAACAATCCCAAAAGAACAGTCTAAACTCACAATTAATGAAACTAGAAAAGGAAAAACAAATGAGGCACAAAGTCAGTAGAAGGAGAGACATAATAAAGATTAAAGCAGAAATAAATAAAATTGAGAAGAATAAAACAACAGAAAGAATGAAAGCAGGAGCTGGTTCTTTGAGAAAATAAACAAAATAGATAAACCCCTAGCCAGACTTATCAACAAAAAAAGAGAGTCTACACACATAAACAGAATCAGAAATGAGAAAGGAAAAATCACTACAGATACCACAGAAATACAAAGAATTATGAGACAATACTAAGAAAAAATATATGGTAACAAACTGGATAACCTAGAAGAAATGGACAACTTTCTAGAAAAATACAACCTTCCAAGGCTGACCCAAGAAGAAACAGAAAATCTGAATAGACCAATTACCAGCAAAGAAATTGAATTGGTAATCAAAAAACTACCTAAGAACAAAACCCTGGACCAGATGGTTTCACTGCTGAATTTTATCAAACATTTAGTGAAGACCTAATACCCATCCTCATTAAAGTTTTCCAAAAAGTAGAAGAGGAGGGAATACTCCCAAACTCATTCCACGAGGCCAACATCACTCTAATACCAAAACTGGGTAAAGACACCACAAAAAAGAAAACTACACACCAGTATCCCTGATGTGTAGCGAGAAGCTGAAAAAAGCTTTTCCTTTAAGATCAGGAACAAGACAAGGATGCCCACTCTCCCCACTTCTATTCAACATAGTACTGGAGGTCCTAGCTATAGGAATCAGACAACACAAAGAAATAAAAGGCATCCAGATTGTCAGGGAAGAAATTAAACTGTCCCTGTTTGCAGATAACATGATATTGTACATAAAAAACCCTAAAGTATCTACCCCAAAACTACTAGATCTAATATCTGAATTCAGCAAAGTTGTGGGATACAAAAGTAATACACAGAAATCTATGGCATTCCTATACACTAACAATGACCTAGCAGAGAGAGAAATCAGGAAAACAATTCCATTCCAAGTTGCATCAAAAAGAATAAAATACCTAGGAGTAAACTTAACCAAGAAGTGAAAGACCTATACTCTGAAAACTACAAGACACTCATGAGAGAAATTAAAGAAGATACCAATAAATGGAAACACATCCCGTGCTCATGGATAGGAAGAATTAATATTGTCAAAATGGCCATCCTGCCTAAAGCAATCTACAGATTCAATGCAATTCCTATCAAAATACCAACAGCATTTTTCAACGAAGTAGAGAAAATCATTCTAAAATTCATATGGAACCACAAAAGACCCCGAATAGCCAAAGCAATCCTGAGAGGGAAGAATAAAGCAGGGGGGTTTATGGTCCCCAACGTCAAGCCACAGTACTCAAGACAATTTGGTACTGGCACAAGAACGGACCCATAGACCAATGGAACAGACTAGAGAGCCCAGATATAAACCCAACCATATATGGTCAATTAATACATGGTAAAGGAGCCATGGACATACAACGGGGAAATGACAGCCTCTTCAACAGCTGGTGTTGGCAAAACTGGACAGCTACATGCAGGAGAATGAAATGATTATTGTTTAACCCCATACACAGAAGTAAACTCGAAATGGATCAGAGACCTGAATGTAAGTCATGCAACCATAAAAGTCTTAGAAGACAACATAGGCAAAAATCTCCTGAATATAAGCATGAGCGACTTCTTCCTCAACGCATCTCCTCGAGCAAGGGAAACAAAAGCAAAAATGAACTCATGGGACTATATCAAACTAAAATGTTTCTGTACAGCAAAGGACACCATCAACAGAACAAAAAGGCATCCTACAGTATGGGAGAATATATTCATAAATGACATATCCGATAAGGGGTTAACATCCAAAATATATAAAGAACTTACACGCCTCTACACCCAAAAAGTAAATAACCTGATTTAAAAAATGGTGGCACCAACCTTCAAGGAATCTGAAACATTCCCAGTTTGAACCCCGCCATCTATGCCATTATGAAGGTCGATTGGTCAAGGAAGAAGGATGAAACACATTTTATCTAACTGTTTGCTCACTTGATTATAACTTCACAATACATAGACACATTCTGTGGGCTTCCATTTATATTATTGTCCCAGTTTCCACAGATATTAAGGACACGGTCTGGAGAAGGAAGAGTTGAGTCCGTTGTTGCCCTGTTTGTCATACTGAGTATGACTCTTGCCACACTGAGTGTGTCTTAAGCGATACATATTACTCATAGCATATAGCCCCTGAATGCAAGTCAGCTATTTCATCTGATACCAGCTAGGACACAGCCATCATTTCCAACCCTGAGAAGACATGGCCTCTGTTTCACTTGGTGACAGTTTGCCATGTCATCTCCAGTGTGACCTGTCAATATGGGTATTTGTCTTATGAAGCTATTTTTCAAGGTTAACTTTGATTATATTTTTTCACTCTATTCACGTGTAAATACTGATCAAAAAGACTACCAAGCATTCAGTAAAGATAGTCCGTATGCTGGCCATTGAAGTGTGGAGGGGAAAAGTGTAGAAGAACTGAGTATGACTCCAGCTGGAAGAAAACCAAAAGACATGGGATAATTTAGGCATTGTATTCTTTTGCCAGCTCAAAGACAAATGGGGTGATAAATAACACACTTTTGAGAAAGTCATATCCAATATCCAGTATCAACCCTCTCCCTTACCTACTTCAAGACTGATGAATTAGAGCAGACAAGAAAGTGCTTTGAGGATAGATTGAATAAATCTCTTTAGAAAAAGGGGAAAGACACTAACAAGTCAAACACTAAAATCCCATTATAAGGATGGGATCCTCTGCTGTTGCATAACACAAGAGATTCTGTGCATTCAGTCTTAAACCCAGCAATACAGCCCCTCTGCCTTGAATTCATCAATAGAAGGCCATGCCACTTTCTGATGAAACTGGTTCATTCTGACACTTTGAAGCAAGTCTCCTGATAACAATTATTGGAGAGAAAGATAGTGTTATTGAATCTGTAAGGGCTAATTTTCAAGGACTTGGATAAGCAAAATTGCTTTAAGAAGTATGACACTGCCAATAAACGAGTACTTCTGAAGGAGGTATGAAAAACACGCCAAGAGAACAGGTCTTCATTGTAGGACCAGTGATACATAGTTGAAACATAAGTGATGTCTTTTCTGTCTGAAGGATGGATTCAGGTACTTTCATTTCATAAAAAATTCCACCTATTGTTTGGGAGCTGTTGATTACGTGGTTCAAGAGGCATGGAGAGTCCAAAGTTAGCAGGAAGTGACACTGTGAAAAAATCATTTTAAAAGAGAGAGATGTGTACCTTGATGGTGAGCAACCTTGAAGGATAGAGTTACCTAGAATCATCCTAGAGTGGGGTTGTGGGAAATACATGGACAAATTATGGGGGAAAAACTTAAAGATTTTCAAACATTGATTACAGCTACAAAATGTATTTCTTTGAAAATGAGATTTCTCTCCTAAACTAAAATCTGGATATAATATTAAGATAAAGTCAGTTATTCAATAACAAATATTGTCTGCTGCACCTTCAATTTTGTCAGAGGTAAGAGACATGTAAGGCACAGGTCCTGATGTCAGAAAGTTTTGTCTACCTGGGAAGAATGGAAAAAAACAAGACTGTGGACTGAATTGCATAGACGGAAATAGAGAGCTGCCCATCCCTCTTTGTTTCTATTCAGTTTTTATTCTCTATCCCATCAAAAACTTCAGCTGCCATTGACTGCACGTGAGACATTGGGCAAGTTTCCAACCTCTCTGTGCCTCAGGTTCTTCATCTATAAAATGGGGATAAGCATTGTATACATCTCTTATAGATTTGTAAGGATTAAATGAATATATATACAAGTGCTTAGATCAGTTTCCAGCACATAGTAGGCACTCAGTACTCTTGACTCCAGTTAGTATTGTATTTATTGTTGACATTTTAAATACTTAGATACATCACACTTAGATTTATGTATCTAAAACATATTAAGAACAAATTTTCTACAGTGAGGAATAGTGTACAAATTTGAAGAATCATGCTCTTTGTATTCTTTTAATACTAATTATTACAATTATAGTGGCTATTATATATTGTGTCTAGGCACTATGGTAAACACTTTAGTATACTGTATTTGCTTATTTTATGCTCATAACTGCTTTTCAAAGTGGGTGTGAATTTGTGTATTTTAACTGAGGCTTGGAGAAGTGAAAACTTGCCCAACGTCAGTCACACAGTTGGTAAGTCACAGAGCTGCTGTGTGAGCCCCACGGTCACTCCTTTGAAGTTGGGACCCACAGGCTTTTTCACTTTTTTACGCAATGCCTTTGTATTCTGCACACGGCCCTCATGTAACTACCACTTCTCAAATCCTTTGAAATAGAATCAAAAAGCAGGAGAGAGCTGAGCTGCGAAAACAGTAGAGGAGATAAGCCTTCTATTGAGAGTGAGATCTTGATCGAGGGACCCACATGCTTGAGAAGAGAATGAGTTTGTGCCTGGCTACTTGGGAGTACAAAATAGGAGCACTTTAAACTTGACCTGCATTCTGAATGTGGTTCCAGCTGTCTCTTCCTGGATCTCAGGCTTGCAACTTCCAGGAAGAATGCAGTCTGCCGAAGACATTTTTATGTCGTATGTCTATCCTAGCAAATGAGGAAGTATTTAATAATTACTCACCTGGAAAATGCAGTTGAATGAGCTTTTCTCCCATAATGCTAACAGAGCAAATACAGAGGTCTATCTCTCCAAACGAAACAATACGATAAAATATATTTTCTCCTCATAAGTTTTACTTCCATTTGTCCTCTCCTATTATCATAGGCAATGCCCCCTAGGAACAACGTGTGGCTATGTGCACCGAGTATTGCCAACCTGAGAAGACCACCCAGTACTCGGGTATCCAGAGTTTTATTGGGGCTCAGTCACGTAGATGAGTGATGCCTGGGTGACTGCATGGCACATCCTACTTAGTCTCCAGCCCCTCCAGAGGTAGAGCAGATGCGGCGTGGCCTGAAGTCCCCATCATAAATCACACTGTTAGATTGCTCAGTGTAGCACAAGACCATAAGGTAAACAAAACTAATCTAATCACTCTAATTAGGTTACTCCCTCAGGCAGGATGATCCACAGGCCCAGAGGAAAACCTCCCAGTTGCTAAAGTCAAAGGTCAAACCTCTCTTTGGGTAAGATCGATTCTTTACTATGGAGCCCCGCCAAATGAGAGATTTGTTAAATTAAATATAGTACAACAGCATGAGGAAGGAGCATGCAGCTCATTAACATTTTTTTTTTTGAAATTTGCTTATGACATGGGGACATTTTTAGAGCATAGCCTTGTGCATGTCTTTAAATTGTGTGTGTATGTCTTTCCACTAACCAATGATATATTTCCATTCTTCTGCTTTAATGATTTTTTTCAGTTGTGCACACTTCGGGGTTCCACGAACTGTACTTTATATTCCCCCACTCAGGCTTTGCATTTTCTTACCCCACAGCAGAGGCTTCTCCTTCCTGTTGTCTTTAGCCATAAGCCAGGCTTCATGGCAATGTTTTAACTCAAAAAATGGGAATTTACCTTCAAGTCCGTCAGTTGTGGAGAGAAAAGAGTTTCTCAGTGAGAATTCTGTTTCTCTGCCTAATAAATGTGCCTTTCATTCCTTCACTCATTGAACAAACGTTATAAAATCTATGCTTAGGGAAGGGCTATCCAGAGGAGTGAGCCCTGTGGTGTCACGCTCAAAGGGCTGGGAATCTGGTGACAGGAAGAAACATTTAAGGGATATGCTAACATAAATGGCAAAGGTGTCCTCCGATGGTGTAAAAACTTAACGTGTTCCAGCTTCCAGTTTGGAAATTTAAAATATCAGTGAGAGTTTACTCTAGCTAGAGCCATAGAAGTAGGGCATTTACAGTGGAACTCTTCTGCCCCACAGGTCCTAGATCTTCCAAGCCACAAACAGATCCCAGGGCCTGGTAATAGGACGAGGACTCAGGCATCTGCCACCTTATGGACTCAGAATCCCAGTTATCTTTTTTTTCTTCTATTTACTTTGGAGTTTGACCACTTGCTCCCCTTTTAAATTTCATACTCAAATAGGCACATTACACTGCTGTTTAAGACATCTGAATGTCCAGACACACTTCTAAAAGAGGCACCTCAAAGTGATTCCAGGATTTCCACACTTCATCTTCAGTGATTGCGCAGTAATCTGCCTAGGAACCTTTCTGCCTTTGCCATTTGTTATAGAGAAAAACAAACAAACGGGACAAAAATAACACAAAATATGAAGTACAACTTTATTTTCCATCAAAAGGAATGATTGAGTGAATGAAAAAATAAATTATAAATATTCTCTGGTACATACAGGTGTACACACATACAAACAGAGTGGAAAATACCATAACATCCGAAAAAAGACTGTAGAAGCACAGAAGCAAAAGCAGCATAGCCCACTTAGGACAATAAAATGTCACCCCTCATCCCCTTGCATGCAGAATGGTCTTCACTTTCTCACCTCGTCTGACCATATTTTCTCACCACAACCACACCTTCTTTTTTCTTACACCAGATTTACAAATGAATAATATAGGAAGCGAAATTGTTTTGACCAAAGCAATGCCCATTTTCCAAATTGCATGAAGAGGGAAATGTCTGTTGGTGACTGATTACTTAGGACTAGTTTACAGATTAATTGGTTAGGGTTAAGAAACTACAGGTCAGTCTTCCGGTGGAGCCTTCTCTACATTTTCAACACCTGAGTGATCAACGGAATTGTTTTTAGCTTTTATCTTATCACCCAGCTCTCCTGTAGACAATTTTAGCATAACACAAAAGTTCTCTAAAGTAGGATAATACTGACCTCTCCTCCTATAAACCAAAGGTAACGCAAACCCCACACTTTGATGAATGCACACTCACACGCATACGTACACATGTGCAATTACTGGTAACTGAAACCAAGAATTACAACAGGGGGTTATTTTTAATTTCAAAATCATTTCTCGGCCTTTCTTGTCTCATTTAGAAAAATGTGACTCTCTCAAGGGCGTATATTGTTTTCAACTTCCTTCTATCCCCCAAAGCACCACATTGTTTTGGACATAATAGGAACTCAGAATAGGAGTTCCTTACATACATATATATATGACTCAGCACGTAACTCAATTATTGAAAACTTTTTAACTAGCAAATGAAAAGGTGTATTTCAAATGCATACAATTCATATTCAATTCTAATACTAAAGGGCCAGCTACCATCACAGAATTAACGCAGTCCTTGCTTGCAAGGAGTGCATGATCTAGTAGATGTAACAGGACCAACAGAGATGAAAAACAGCAAATGATAGAAAAAGTGTGCAACAAATACCTTGCTGTAACATACTGGTGGCTATTGAGTACTTACAAGGTGTAGAGGAGAGGGGATTTGGTGGAGGCAGGATCAGCAGGAATGTCTTCACACAGGGTTTGGGATGCCATCTGAACCTTGAAAAGCCAGGAAGATGTGCAAAGATAAGAGAGAGAGTGGGTGGGCTTCCTAGGTGAGGGAAACACCACCTTGGGAACTAGAGCATAAATGTAGATGAATACCAAGTTATTTATTTACAGGGCTGAAATACTCCAAGTTGATAAAAATAAAACCTTGCAAGATAGCAGAGGTGAGGAGAGAGCAAGAAGAGACCTACCAGGCAAGCTGAAAAGTGGTAGACTTGCGATGGGCTTGGAACTGTGTGGACATGCGTGACAGGTGAGACACACACGTGCCGTATGGGCAGGAGCCTCATCTGCCCCGTTCATCTTGTTCGCCACTGAATCCCCAATCCCTAGAACAGTGCCTGACCCATCATCGGTGCCCAGTAGATTTTTGTCAAGCAGATGAATGAAACTTAGAAAGGCTCACAGTGAGACCCAGGCTGATGCACTTCCAAGAAGAGCCATTTCAGAGAGCTGCAGAGCTAGTGCTATTTGTTCTCTTGACTGGGCTGATCTCCAGTGGTGTTTGCTGAAAATATAACCCCATTTCCCCAACAGAGTAAAAGTAAAAGAACTCAAAGAATGTCCTCTACCCTTTCAGAAGTGCATGAGGGGAAAGGTCTTTTCTGAATTGATCCGCTCCCTGCCCAGGCCTAGAAGCATGAAGTTTGATTGCTCACTCCACAGTTTGCATGACTACCGGTGTTAATGAAGGTAACAAAAGAATTCAGCCCTTTACAAACAAGCCAGTTGTTTATTTTGCCTGTCTGGTCTATGCATTCTGAGGATCGTGTACGTACGGTAGCGCTTATGGTGCACAAAGGCTTCAAATGCAGTCAGATCCCCTGATTTAGCTTCAACTAAAGAAAAGGATCTGTCCCAAGATCTATAGAATATATTCGGGAAAAGGAAATGCTCCAAACAAAATACGGAATGAGTTGAGATGTCATTTCATAAGATGAAAATAAAAAGGAGGCCATGCTTTACTCCTTATCCTAGAACTAAGGTAACTGTGATATTGTAGTTTTTTCTGAAAAATGGAAGATCAGAATCTTCCATACGGTCATCCTTAGTGTCTGGTTCTTTGTTTCCCTTCTAAGAATATCAAACCCTTTGTAATTTCCATATAACATGCTCTCAGAAGCAGTAGGAATACAGATTGTTCTTTTGTCCTCCATTTTACTTTTTTTCTCCCCCTCTCACCCTTATGCTTTCTAACATCTAATAAAAGTTTTTTACTTACCTGTTTGTTTGTTTGTTGGGCAGGCCTCACCTGCCCCCCTCTGCCCTGGAGATGGCCTAGAATGCAGGCGGAGCATTGGCCAGGGGCTTCTCAAATGACCAGCCTTTTGACTTCCCCACTGTTGGAGAAAGAACAGTCAACTTCCCATTCAAGAAATTCAGCCAGGAAGCCTGGCTTCCTGAAAGTGTGTCCTCACATTCCTAGGAGGTTATTCTACCTTCTTGATATTCTTGCCTGACTGTAGACTGTGGGAGTTAAGGTTGAGGGAGCAAGGATCAGAGCCCTTAATGCCTGAAATGGCTGCAGACTGGAAAGGATGTAGGTAGATCCAGCATGGGAGCATCAACCATGAACTAACTCCATGGCCAGGTTTTTAGTGACTGAGTGAAGACTTCCTAGCTAGGGCTCAGTTAACAGGTTCATAAGAAGATATTAACCAAAGTAGGATAATGTGACAGATCCCAGAAGGCAATTTGGTAATCCTCCTTGACCAGCCTTTCAGTGATTCTTGAGCCTTAAGTCGTTTTTGGAGCAGAAAGAACATAGGAGTGCAAGAGTCCTTGGGTTTAAATCTCACTTATGTCACTTTCTAGGCGAACTTAGTCTCTGCTTCTTCATCTATAGAACTGAGAAGGCTTTTATATGCAGGATTTAATGACATTCTCTAGGGAAAGAAGCTAGTGTTGAGACATGCAAATGGGACACAGAAGATTTGTAACAAATTGCTCATTGAGTCTAAAAGGCATAGATCTTTAGTAAGATGTGCCTTGAATGGACTCTTTCTGGATAAGGTGGGGATGATAAATATGAACAGTCAGGGTGGCTCGAGGAAAATACAGCTGTATTTAAGCAAATGTTCAACCAGGAGCCAGAGCCGTGTCTTAAAGT
The DNA here is from genome assembly GCA_032199065.1 of Smutsia gigantea. NCBI lineage: Eukaryota > Metazoa > Chordata > Mammalia > Pholidota > Manidae > Smutsia > Smutsia gigantea. The sequence continues at coordinate 3,672 of JAVSCE010000406.1, read as the reverse complement.
GATATATATATATATATATATATATATATATATATATATGAACTTTAACTCCTGGACTCCTTGCTACCACTCCTCCTCCTCCCGGGAATGTTATAACAACACATGTAGGAACCATATGCTATAATGAACTTTTATTTGTCCAGAGGAAGCATTTGCAAAGGAAAAGCTGGATTTCAGTAATGAAGTCTTACCTCTTGGCAGGAGAAGTTGCAGATAATCTCAGATCTTGAACAAAGTTGCTCATTGCCCACATCTGTATCTACTGTGTATTTTTACTCATGAAGCTGGGTAATTGAATGGAGGGAGATTCCCAGAGTTAACACTGATTCAGGACTCTAGAGCACTACTGGGCTGGCACAGAGATAAGGGGAAGAAGCGGGTATGTGTGTTCAGAGTTAACCCAGTTACCTCCAGGACAAACATCACAATCTTCTAAATATCTTCTGTGATGACAATATCAGCAGCTTTGAGAGGGATGTGTTTTTGAGAAAATAAAGTTCATCTAGATTCATCTTTTGTGGATATAAGTAGCCATATGGAAAAAGGCAGTTTTTATTTAGAAAATTAGGTAGAACTCCAAAACTCTAAACATGTGAGATCTGTTCACTCTGTACTTCATATCCGGTTCAGCATCATAGAAAATTTCCAAATTTCTTCTGTGAAGTTTTTGAAATAAGCATCAAATATAAGTTTACAAGGGAGAACATATGTATGTGTAAAGTGGGTCCTATCTGTGTAGAAGGTAAACTCTTGAAAGATATATTCCAAAAATTTAACAATGATTATTTCTTCATTGGGGGTGGGGGGATCAAGGAGGTCAAAGTATAAGGAAAGGAATTTTTACTTTCTATCATATGTGCTTCTTATATTTATAATAAAATAAAAGCTAAAAGCATAGCTAATATATATACTAAGCACATACAATGTTCCAGGAGTTTTGCTGCATACACTAGTTCACTTAGTTCTCCTAAAGACCCTGTGGGCAGATACTATCTCCATTTCAATTTTTCTGATAAGGAAACTGAGGCCTTGGAGGGACTGACTCACTTGCTGAGGACACACGGCTAAGTGTAAGAGCTCTAATGCAGACACACAGTCCAGATTCCACATTTCTGACCACTGTCCTCAAGTAAATGAATACACATAAGTCAAAATTTCTTTTTCGGAAACAGAGTCAGCCTATCTCACAGTCATACCTTCTACACATCTTATGCTTGTATTTGGAACATAAACTTGGGCTCGTTTGAACACTCAATCAAAGGTATATTACTGTCCCATGTAACACCACCTCCCACCAGCACCTGAAATGCCAGGATGAGGAAAATGTGCACACAGTGGTGGCAGGGGAGGGAGAAAGGAAGAGAGACCTGGAAAAAACATCTGAGGCTGGTGGCTGGTCTTCCTTGAAGAGAAAAACAAGGGCAGAGGGAGAGATGGGCTAGAAAGGGGTTGTAATGTGGGAACCTGAGAATACTGTACATTTGGAAATGCTCAGGTAGAAGTTAACAGCGATGCTTCTTTATATACTTCTAAAGTTTATTTTATGTTAATAAGGAAAAAAATAATTAAAGACCTCTTGGTTTGTAATTCTTCAGTATTCTTCCTTTTAAAAGCCTCCTTTCACTCCCGGGAAGATGGCAGTGTGAGCAGGGCGGCAGAAATCTCCTCCCAACACTATATTTATCTACGAAAACACAGAAAATACATCTATTCCTAAAAGGGAGACGAGAATACACAGGAAAGCGCACAGCGTGCAGCTACACCCAAGAGGACTCGGCACCCCAAGAGGCGGGTAAGATACGGAGCCGCGACCCGGCGGGACCCGAGCCCTCCCCCCACCCCAGCGCACCGGCGGGAGGAGAGGATTCAGAGCCGGGAGGGAGTGGAAGTGCACCCCGCGAAGTAGCCAGCCCCGGTGATCTGCGCGGGGAGCGTTGACCCACATTGCGCAGTGCAGCGGAGATTGGAGAGACAGAGGGGCAGGATCTGAGCGGGAATGCACAGGGTGCTTGCAGCCGCTCCCGGAAGGAAAGCGCGCGCTTTCTTCAGCGGTCTTAAAGAGACAGGGAGCCCAGCGGAGGAGTTAGACCGCCCCCAGCACACTCCCAGCCCAGCAGGCTGGGAGTCCTGGGGAGCCTTGACGCCTAGCTGGCGACTGAGGAAGCGTAGCCATACTTAACACTTCACTGAGATCAACAGCTCCTATCTGCTCCCACCCCGCCAGAGCGATAAAGAGCCTCTGCGGAGCGGCACAGTCACAGCTTGCTGTGGAATAGTGGGGCACAGGTCCCACCTAGAGCATCTCCTCCCCACAGAATCTACGTCCGGTGGGCATTTTTTTTGTTTTTTTTGTTTTTTGTTTTGTTTTTTGTTTTTTCCTTTTTCTTTCTTTTCTTTTTTCCTTTTTTTTTCTTTTTCTTTTTTTTCTTCTCTTTTAAAGTCTTAAAGAGCCCAGCTGACATACGTGGCAACTATCAGTGACCAAATTATACAGCCATGAAAAGACAGAGGAATATGGTTCAGACCAAAATCAACCAGACAACCCCAGAGAGGGAGTCTGAAGGGATGGAAATGCATAGCCTCCCTGAAAAAGAATTTAGAATAAAAGTCATAACCATGCTGATGGACCTACAGAGAAATGTGCAAGAGCTGAGGGAGGAAGTGAGGGAACTGAAGAAAGACAATACAGAAATCAGACAAGCGATTGACGGGCTTAACAGCAGAATGGATGAGATGCGAGAGACTGCTAATGGAATAGAAAACAGAGAACAGGAGTACAGAGCAGCTGAGGAAGAGAGAGATAAAAGGATATCTAGGAATGAAAGAATATTAAGAGAACTGTGTGACCAATCCCAAACGGAACAATATTCTCGCATTATAGGAGTACCAGAGGAAGAAGACAGAGAAAAAGGGATAGGAAAGTGTCTTTGAAGAAATAATTGCTGAAAACTTTCCCACGCTGGGGAAGGAAGTAGTCTCAAGCAGTCCACCGTCATATAGATCTCCTAACACAAGGGACCCAAGGAAGACAACACCAAGACACATAATAATTAAGATGGCAAAGATCAAAGATAAAGACAGGGTATTAAAGGTAGCTAGAGAGAGAAAAAGATCACCTACAAAGGAAAACCCATCAGACTATCATCAGACTTCTCAACAGAAACCTTAATAGCCAGAAGAGAATGGCATGATATATTTAACTTTAATGAAACAGAAGGGCCTCGAAACTAAGAATATTGTGATTCAGCACGATTACCATTTAAATATGATGGAGGGATTAAACAATTTCCAGATAAACGAAAGCTAAGAGAATTTGCGTCTCATAAACCACCACTACAGGATATCTTAAATGGACTGCTCTAGATGGAAGCACACCTAAGGCTAAAAAGATGTCACCAGAGAGAAAAAAATCATAGCAAAGAAAGCAGACCATCCAAATACCAACTAAAGGCAAAGAATAAAACACCTATTATAGAAAGAATGGAGGAGGAGGAATAAGAAGGAGAGAAAGAAAGAAACATCAGACTGTGTTTACAAAAACTTAACAAGAAAGTTAAGTTAGATTGTTAGATATTAAAGAAGCAACCCTTAAACCCTTGGTAACCACGAATCTAAAGCCAGCAATGGCAATAAGTACATACCTATCAATAATCACCCTAAATGTAAATGGAC